>VMDO01003715.1:73259-138038 GCA_007922755.1 Pedetes capensis | reverse complement strand
TGAGCTAAATACCAGCCCTTTTCCATGTAGACTTTTAAATTCTATGTTGTGAAAGACCCTGAAAGACCCCACCTAAAACTGTAACTGCCTGGGACGGCTGGCCCCAATACCAGGAAAGTGGGCCAGGACAGAAAGTCCCGTATCAGAAAGTACCAGAGGGAGGGAAAGCCCCGTATCAGATCTGGCAATAACCACGAACTGCGCTTTTTTGAACCGCGCTTTTTGAAATCCCCACCACAACCCCCTGACATGTTTTCCCGCCACAACCCCGCACCTTTTGAAATTCCCCGCCACGACCCCTGATATGTTTTGAAACGACCAATAACCATGCTTCTGCTTCTGTAACCACGCTTTTGCCTATAAAAGAACCATCGCCCCTTTGCCCGGGGTGCTCAGTCATCCAAAGACTGGAGCGACCGCAGGCGCCTGTGTGAACAATAAAGCTGCCTCTTGCGTTTGCATCCCGTGGCTCGACTTTGGTCCTTGGGCTTGGGTCTCCATCCGTGAAGGATACCCTCCGGGGGTCTTTCATGTTGGACATTTCAACTGTTTCAGTATCTTTGGATTCAGTGGTTAAAGAATTATGGTCTTTTGGAGATGTGTTGCCTTGATTTTTCATGTTTCTTATGTTTCTTATTTTGATTTCTGCATCTGTAGGGGTGGGATATCGCTTCCTGTTTTATTTGGGGGTATTATTCTTGTGCAGCTTTCTCTTGAGATCACAATCTCCAGTGCAACTCTGAGAGAGGAAGACAAACTACAATAACAGGTTCAACAGTCGACCAAACCAGACATAGAAACACAGTTACAATCACTTAATGCCAATTGCTGCAATACCAATGCCCATTGAAAAGAGAATAGCATACTAATATTGAGTAAGCTGTGAGGTTATAAAATACTTAAAGGTATAAATAGTATTTTCCTGAAGTAAGAAGGGGGTGCAGAGAAAGAGGAGATAGGAGGATGCCTCAAGGGTGAAGTGATAGAAAGGAAGGATAAAATCTACAAAGGAAGTGAATATTAGGAAGAGAGAGAGAAATGGGCTAATGATAAAAAAGAGATTGCATGATAAACAAAAAACTATATAAACAGAATTAGAGAAACATAGCAGAACAATAAGGTATAGTAAGCCTAAAAGATTTAAAGTATAGTAAATAAAAAATAGAGATACAAAAAAGGCAGGTGGGCTGAAAATGATAGGAAAAAAAATCTAAAAAAGAAAAACAATTACAGTAGAAAAAGGAAGTGAGGAAATGGAAATTAACAATGCAAAGAGGGCCAGTAAAAAAGGGCAGACACCAACTTGCTCCCCTGAAAGTCCAGCATCTCTGGAAGCTGAGGCAGGAGGACCTTGAGCCCCACGCCAACCTGTGCAATTTAATGTGATCCTGTCTCCAAACAAAAATAAGAAAAAGGCTGGGGATACTATATTGTGGCACAGCAATTACCCCAGCACAGCAGGAAGAAAAAAAAGATAGAGGAAGAAAAGGAAGAAAAGAAGAAGGAGGTGGAGGAGGAGGAGGAGGAGGAGGAGGAGGAGGAGGAGGAGAAAGAGGAGAAGGAAAAGGAGAAGAAGAAGAAGAACATGACGACGACAGAAAGAAAAAATACTAGAGCCCTCTAATGTTGGTGTCTGTTAAGTGGAGGTGGTGGTCAGTTGAGGATGGAATCTTTTTATCTGACCATGGCTCAGAATTGACAGTCCCTGTAGTTCCCCTCAGGAGATAGAATTGGCTTCTCTCCCCAGGGTGTGTGGCTTGCTTCTGAGCAACTTTCCTAAGCCTCTTACTCCCTGAACTTCTCACCTTGTCAGCATCCTGTCTATCCCCTCATTGTTACTGCCTGTTGTCAGTTGGGTAGCATGCTGGGGCTATGACTAGTCACCCTCAGGCTCTCCACTGGTGATAATTCTTTGTTTTCAGGCCACCTAGGTAGCTCAGTCTCACATAATAAGTTCCCTTTCAAGATGGCACTGGGTGGTGGCCCTCTAAGCCATGGAGCATGGGAAAGAGAGTCACTTCTCTGAATATGAACCCCTCAGTCGGGGAGAGCTGATGTCTGCAAGTCCCTGAAGGAGTTCAAGGGCTTCAAGGACTTTGGGCTTGTCCTGTGAACTGCCAGTCTGATGGCCAGAGCTGTCTGGCTCACCTCGTTGAGAGAGGGCGCCTTTCCCTCTCCCCCATTGGAAGATGTGACTGGAGATGTGTCCTGCTCAGTCCTTCTCACTGTTAGCTCCATTTTGGTACCTGGGCCTGTTTAATGATCTCCTCTGTGGTTTCTGTGTTTCTCCAGAGCTTTATTCTTTGGAGAGGTTTCCATTCCTTCCTATGCTAACTCCTTTGTTTTACATCACACAGAGGCTCCCTTTAATCTACCTTCTTAAACCAGAAGTCCCATTAAATATTTTTTAATTTAAAGAAGCCATAAATAAGTCAGTGGGAAATATTAATTAATATTTATCTTATCTTAAGATTGGGAAAACCTCCCTGAACATGCAGTCAGTGCAGGAAACCATCACAGACTGATTAATTTGGTTATATAAACATTCGGAGTCTAATCTGTATAGTTCAGCAAAGTGTTAAGTATTTGTAAATTAACAAAATAAATTAAAAACAGAATGTCTGACAAGTAGGGAGCTAGGTTGGGCTTTAAACCCAATTAAGTGTGATACCAAAGCTCATGTTTTAGATTCTTTTTATTATTTTATGGCTGCCATTAACCCGTGTTCAAAATTATCCATTCATACAATTTATGGGTATGTGTAGATATGTCTATATATATATATATATATATATATATATATATATATATATATATATATTGATTTCCTGTGTATTCTATTTAGGTCAGCTTGCAGTAATGCAAAAAGTATAAAATAGCACATTAAAAATAAGAGAAAGGACAAAAACACAGAAATAGTGTAGTGAGGACCAAGGCTGGGTTGCACTCCAGCTGTGACTGAGAATGGGACTCAGGAGCCAGAGCAATTCCACAATCCAGTGCCCATAAGCTCCAGTCTCTCTAATTATGTAAGTGAAGAACAAATATTTTTGATGCTAGAACAGCAGAAAATTTTATCTTCAGAGTTCTAATGATGAGAACTCTATATGCAATGAGTAGTGGTCTTGACACCATTTTGTCAATAATGGTAACAGTGGATGTCTTTCATTGTCTTGGTGTAGGCTGTTGGCATCACTGCAAAGCAGGTCACAGGAAAGCTCATCCTTGGAGTTGAGCGTACTGATGCTATGATGCAGCTAAGAGGTCACATGTCCTAGGCCCACTTGTCCTCAGATACCTTCCTTGCCCTTCCTCTGGCGTCTCTCTTGGATGGAGCCTGGACCCTATAGCTTCCTATCCTAGGTTCTGTGTAAGTTGATTTCCAGCTAGGGATGACCAACGAGAGGTGCTGTTGGGAGAGTGGAGGGTGGCTAGAGGGGAGAAACCAGGGTACTTCTCTGCCTCCCACTTCACCTTGGGTGTCAATGCCAGTAGCAGCTTCCCATGGACAAGGCTTCCCTGGGTGCCAACTTCTATCAGGTGATCTTGGCTCTGGGATTTTTAACATCACCTCCTACATGGATGAGCTCAGGTGTGGAAGCAGCTTTTTCCACGTTTGCTAATCTTTGGAATATTTTGCTATTCCACTTTGGCTTCTAGTCTCCTCCAACCTCTATACCGTAAAACTTTCAGTTTTTTTAAAACTCAACTGATGTAGTTGGATTTTTGATGATAATATATTATCTCATTGGGCTGGGATTTAGCTCAGTGGGTAGAGCGCTGTGCTGCAGTCTCTGAGGCCCCGAGTTCAATTCCCAGCACCGCAAAAATGGGAGAAGGACCTGATAATCCACTCCCAAGGAAATCCCGAAGCACTCAGCCTTTGAAAACCCTATGAGGGTCGCTATGAGTCAGATACCGACTCGACAGCACCTAACAACAACAACATTATCTCATTAGTCAAGAAAGTAAAACAAATGTGAAGCTTTAAGATCGGCCTTACCATTAAGTCATCATTGCTAATGTGGGATCCTATAATTATTTTAAAGTTGCCGTTTGTGTTACTTTTTTGGTTATGCTTTCTTCACTAAAAGGCTGCTTTTGGAGTGAGACTGAGTCTTGTCAACAGACTTGGAGTCCTGGGCCTTTGATTTCCAGGACTCAACAGGGTAATTTCCAGGCAGGCTACTTGAACATCCATTTGCACAGAGCAGTGTTATGTAAAATTTGTGCTGTCATGGAGAATTACCATTTAGATTGAAGAAGTGTAATTCATTTGTTTCAGTAATTTATTTCCAAGAAACTTACGGTCTGACAAATGTTAACAAAATTGGAACAATTTTGGTTTTCTGTTTCATGAAAATTGCTTCCTTCTCTGTATGAATAAAAAGAAAACCCCTGAAATAAAAGAAAAAACTTCAAAAGACACATAAATGTCACTTTTCTATCACCTTTAGGGCTGTAGCAAGCCTCTTCTCGGTGATTACTGTTTTCTTCTCTCCATCTGTCAAACCCCTCAGCTGGAGTTTACTTTCTATCCCAAGATTTTCTGAATTCTAATCACCTTATAAATTTCTTTTAAAAAGTTTTCCATATTTTTGTATAGAAGCCATGCCAATTTTATTAGAAAGTGGAAGAAGTTCTAGACTAGCTATTATTTTTCTTTATGTTACTTGACTTTTGTTTTCTTTCCTGTTCCAATTGTACTAAGTTTTGCACTTACGGCAGGAACTTTTATCAGACTAGAAATGTTAGCTGGTACTAGAAATTGCTTAAGTATATGATAATTTAAGAAAATTACTTTTTATGATTATAAATTGCACAATGTTGCATCACATTTAGCAGTCCACCAGTTTTAGGGCATTTATTTTTCTTTTTATAAAGCATTTGATAAAAACATTGCACATAGTCATTTCTGGGTCTTAGAATATTACCTTAAGTAGCATAAATTATTTCTCAGTGTTAATATTATGTAGATTATATTTATCAGTAAAAATACATAAAACATGTATCTCCTGATGGCAATATTGTTACCAACTAAGCACATGGACTTTGTTGTTGGACAGGAATGGGTTTAAGTCTTATTCTGACCCACCTGAATAACATTAAGCCCTTCTAAGCGTCAGTTTTTATATAACTGACTGATAATAGCACCTGTACACCCAGCATGGTAGCCACTAGCTCTGTGTGAGCACATAAAGTATGAATAGTTGATTGGGCTGTCTTGGAAATGTAAATCTGCATTTAACTTGGAAAACTGAGGACCTAAAAAGATGCAAATAATTTTTATATTACACATTGAATGATTTTAGAAATTTGAAGTGTAATCCAAAAATACAATGAATGTTTAAATAAAAAATTATAATAAAAGGCACAGTACCATTAATACCTTTGAAAATACTCCCCAGGGCTTTGCACACACTTATTTCATCATCCTTGCCATTTTTGGAAGCAGTTCTGGAAATCCACTTTCATATCTTTAGTTGCGCTGTCATGGCTGCCTCAATGTCCTGAATCAATTGAAAATGTTTACCTTTCATGGCCATTTGACTCTGAGAAAGAGTCAGAAGTGGATAGTGCCATATCTGGTGAATAAAGTGGATGAGTACATACCATAATGTTTTTATTTGACAGAAATTGCTGTACCAGCAACATTTGTGATCTGTGATTCAGGGCCACTTTAGAACATACCTTCTCTCAACTGTTAACTCACGACTGACTGCCCTGAACAAAGTGAAACTTGACAAACACTGACTGAAACTTCACTTGCTGCTTTTTGTATTGAAGATCTCTGTCTTCCCATTGGATAGCAGCAGCATTCACTGTATTTTTGATCATATCTCCTATAGTAGTAGAACTAATTTTAACTTAATTTTTAATGTGACTAATCCCGAAACAGTCAGCCATTGAAAACCCTATGAGGGTCACTATGAGTTGGATACCTACTCGACGGCACCTAACAGTTGTTGTTATTGTTGTTAGGTGCCATCGAGTCGGTATCCGACTCATAGCAACCCTGTGTATAATAGGTGAAACACTATTGTCAGTGCTTCTTTGCTATTCATAGGGTTTTCAATGGCTGATTGTTTTTTGTGGTGGGTGGCTGGGTCCTTCTCCCAAGCCTAGAGAACCGGGTCTTCCTTAGGTGGTCTCCCATCCAAGTACTGACCAGGCCTGACCCTGCTTAACTTCTGAGATCTGACAGGATTAGATGCCACAGAGGTATAGCTGCAGGCTTAATGTGGCTACTAGGAAATTTAAAATCCTGTATGTGATTAGTATATTTTTATGGAACAGGGCTGGTTTAGATTATTAAATGGGATACTACATGTAAACCACTTAGCACAGTATGAGACAGGCACTGGAAGTTTCATTACTGCCATTGTTTGCACTGTCATTACTAGTAGAGGTAGAATAGTCAACATAGCTGGAGTTCAGTAGTCCTAGGAGTCAGATGCAGAGGCTTAACACTCATTGACTTGCACAGGAGGGAAGTAAGAGAGAGAATGCACCCTGAAATAAGTGTGAGGATGCACAGAAAGGCAAAGGTGGGGGGCGGCAATAATACACCAAAGGATGTTTGTTGACCACAGCAAGTGAAGCCAGCCTCCAACAGGGTTCCACGAATGTCTGGCCTGGTTATAGATGTAGAAATAACAAATACCAGTTTAGAGTTTTTCCTTCCTAGTGTCAGTAACCTCTCCAGTGCATTATGAAGAGAACTGATCTTCTGGACCTTTAAGGAGTCATTTAGTCTAGCTGGAAGAGAGAACAGACCTCAGTCCTGAGGCGATGTATCCACCTTCAATTCTTGTCACAGTCTGCTTGGGACTCCTGTCCTGCCCTTTCTGGAAGCTTCTGGTTGCTGCCACACTATTCAGGAGAGGCTCTCTCCTTTCTGTATCACAGGATGTTATTCTAGAGTCCAGGTAGAAATGGGCAGGTGCTCCTCTGTGAGTGTGTGTTTTGTGTGTGCCGGTGCACATTGGTTATTTAAGCAGTGTCTACCTATTGCAAGGGTGAAGGATCTGGCAACCCACTCCCAAAAATCAATCCGCCATTGAAAACCCTATGAATAGCAGAGAAGTACTGACAATAGTGTTTCACCTATTGTACATAGGGTCTCTATGAGTTGGGTACCAACTCGACAGCATCTAACCACAACAACCACCTGTTGCAAATCATCCAGCTTCCTTCTGGCAGTTCTTCTATGTTGGTAGAGCTGCCAGTTCTAAGACTCAATCTAGTAACTCCACTCTCTTCCACAAGGCCCTGCATCCAAGCGCTAGTGTAAACTAGATATCTTGCTTGTTGTTAGGTGCTGTGGAGTCGGTCCAACTCATAGCAACCTTCATGGGGTTTTCAATAGCTTATTGTTTTGGGATTGCTTTGGGAGTGAATTGCCACGTCCTTCTCCCATTTTTGTGGTCCTACGGATCAAATCCAGGGTGTCAGAGAGTGCAGAGCAGCACTCTACTAACTGAGCTAAACTCCAGCCCAGATATCTTGCTTTTGGGAATGAAGTATTATAATCCCACCATGGTCCTGGAAATAGGTACTGCCTGGCTGTTGTACCTGCTCCAATGCCTTTGGCAGATGTCAGTAATCAAATACACTTTTCTCCTATTAAGTCAAGGCACAAATTCAGAATAATTTATGGTAATCTCAGTAGTTACAGCAGTGTTTCTCAATCAGGTCTTTAGGCAGACATAGGTGATGAAACTTACTTGCTCAAAAGTGGGTGGATATTAACTCAAATCCATTATAGAATAATCATGTCTTCGGGAGGAAGGATTCTTTATATATTAGTAATTACACATTATGTAAATGGTCTACCAAAATCTGTTTAATTTGCCTTGGTACAGAATATCCAAAAAATAAAAAACAAGAACTGGTTATGTTTTAAAGTTACTATTTCTTAAAATCTTAGGAAGCATGAAGACTCTTAGGAAAGTTGATTTGGAACCATAGTTCATATTTCTGTAAAATTTTAGCTATATTCTGAAAATGATCAAAATAATATATTATGGGAAAATATGAACATTTTCATTTTTGCCTGTTACATTGTTATGGTTGCTGCATAAATTTTAGATGCTATCAAAATGTAAAGGCAGGTTGAAACATTGATTATTCCTGAAATAGTGGCCAAAAATTGTATATATTTTCAGCATAAATTCAAAAGGAGTGGTATTAATAATGCCATGTTTTGATTATTATTATTATAATTAATGTTTAGCTGGGGATATGGTATAAGCACAAAAGTCCATTTTCTTGTTTACAATGCACTGTAATTGTTTTCAATTTGAGATTTTCTTCATAGTGCACAGCAGCCAATATATAAAGTTTTCCTGCAGTTGGAGGCCTAGGTTAGTGGCATCATCTGATTGCCATACATTTATGCATAGGTATAGAGCCTTGCAGAATAAGATCTGAAAGATTTATGGGTAGAAATGCATTGTTATTATAATTCTACCTTTATATATTTTAAAAAAGCTAATGAGCCTCAAGAGAGTTCAAACTTTTCCATAGTTTGACAACATTAGGACATTTTTATATGTGTGATTTTCCCCAAATTATTATTATTACTATTATTAATATCAGGCTGGGATTTAGCTCAGTTGGTAGAGCGCTGCGCTGCACTCTCTGCAGTCCCGAGTTCGATTCCCAGCACCGTAAAAATGGGAGAAGGGCCTGGCAATCCACTCCCAAGGCAATCCCTAAACAGTCAGCCATTGAAAACCCTGTGAGGGTCGCTATGAGTTGGATACCGACTCGACGGCACCTAACAACAACAACAACAATTATTAATATCAGAAAAGAAGTTTTACCTCTTCACAGGAAGAATATGGTACAAAAGCAAACAAATGTAAAGAATGTTGTTGTTAGGTGCTGTCAAGTCCAGTCGACTCATAGTAACCCTCACAGGGTTTTCAATGGCTGATTGTTTTTCAAGATTGCTTCAGGAGTGGATTGCCACATCCTTGCCCCATTTTTGCAGTGCTGGGGATTGAACTTCAGTCCTCAGAGAGCACGGAACAGCACTCTATGTAAAGAATAAAACAAAAAATAATAAAAAAACAGAGCAAAGGGAAAAATGTAGGGAGAAAGTTTAGACAAATGTGTTTCAGATTTATACTGCAAGTGGTCCCTGTTCATACTGATGTTTTCATGTGGGACCTGTGACTTAAAGTTCTCTATCTTAGATTTTTAAATGGAAAGTAGTTATTTCATCAATGTTAGTTTGGCCTTAGTTTCAGTGTTTTGGGCCTATCAGCATTTTCTTGTGTGAAAAAGACTGCTTTATAAAATCTTTATAAGCATAGAGGGAAAGTGCATGACAGTGTCTGGGCGTTTGCAGCCTCCTGGCATGTGGAGGGCCTGCTAGTTCTGTGCCAGCCTGGGCTCGTGACAGTGGTGCTAAGCTGTGGTTTGTCCCACATAATTTTTTACTCTGAAGCTCTGCAGTTGGAGGTCCACAGGCTCCCTGCTCTTCTCCCTTCCCTAGGGTTCTGTCCCTGCTACCACCTTCTGATCGGTCCACAGGGTGTCACCTCAGACCCTTGAGAACTCACAGCTGCTTTCTGTCATGGCCTTGCTCTCAGGCACTGCAGGGTGAATGTCCCTCACTTCAAATGTTTAAATCTGAAATGTGCCAAATTCCAAAATTTTTTGAGTGCTGACTTAGAGGCAGAAGTGGAAAATTCTATATTATATAACTATTTTATGCACAGAATTATTAAAAATAACATATCAAACTAACTTAGGCTATGTGCATAAGGATTATTTTTATTGTTTTCAGATAATGATTTAGTTAAAAGTATGCATGTCACTGCTCTTTTTAAAGTGGTATAAAAGCATGAGTCATATATAAATCTTTCATTGAACAAACACTTACCAAGCTCCCCTAAAGGGAAGACCTTAGGACTTATTAGCTCTGGGAGTCAGATACTCAGATTCCCATCCTAGCTATACTGGTTTTCATTTGGGTGACTTTTGGAAAGTTACTTAACTCAGGTCTTTTCTTTTGAGGAGTTCATAGCTTCCTGGAGGAAATGGGGTATGGGTACTTATCATGAGCCATGAAATGGGATAATTTGGCCATGATGGTTTATCAGTGGTGACTGGCATAGAACATTTTCAAATACTATTAGAGAATAAATGACAGAATAAATGAATGAGGGTTGAGTAGAAAGGCTTCTACCCTAGAGCAGAGATTGGGTGGTTCCTTTAGATCATTTATTTAAGAAGTACTCCTGGTGAGCCATGAACCTACTTATTCATTCATCATTCAGTACTTAATGAGCATGTGTGATGATAGGACTGAAAATTCTCTTTCTAATGCCTTTTCTACAGAAAATACCTTTTTTTCGCTACCACTGGGCTGCACAGTGAGCCCATTTTTTGTTTTTTCTGGGGGCAGGATCTCACTAGGTTATGCAGGTTGCATCTGGCCTCCAACTTGCAATCTTTCTGCCTCAGCCTCCCAAATCACTGGGATTACAGGCATGCGCCACTGTGCCTGTCTCAGAAAAATACATTTTAATTCAAGTAGATAAATACAACCTGCTTAAAATTTGGTTGCAAATATAGTTGACTTCAGACTTCAAAGTACAACTACTGAATTCAGATATGAGTGGTTTTGCTTAAGAGAACTATTAGAAATGTTCAGGTGAGCTGGAGTAGAGACTAGTGATAGCTTTAAATCCTGTCTCAAGTGAAGCTTTCTCCCTTAAAGGGAGGAAGAGTAGTTGTGAAGACACACCTCTTGGTTTGTTTGCTTGTTCCTTTGGGTATAGTATTCTTATAATGTTGTTGATAGATGCCATTAGAACAAAACAATCCCTGACACTGTGCCATGCACACAATCTTTTTTGTGTTTAAGCCCATTGTTGCAGAAACTGTGTCATTCTATCTAGTTGAGGGTCTTCCTTTTTTGTCCAAACATGATGTCCTTCTCCAGGGACTGGTCCCTCCTGACTACATGTCCAAAATACATAAGACATAGTCTAGCCATCCTTGATTCCAAGGAACACTCTGGTTGCACATCTTTTAGGATAGATCCGTTGGTTCTTTTGGCAGTCCAGCATCATAATTCAAAAGCATCAATTTTTCTTCTGTCTCCCTTATTTATTGTCCAGCTTTCACAAGCATGAGTCAAGGGCATCTTTGTCTTCAGTGTGACATTTTTACTTTTCAGCACTTTAAAAAGGTCTTTTGCAACAGCTTTCTCCAATGCAATGCATCTCTTGATTTCTTGACTGCTTATTCCATGGATGTTGATTGTAGAACCAAATGAAGAAATCCTTGGACAACCTCAGTGGTTTCTCCATTTATCATGAAGTTGCTTACTGACCCAGTTGTAAGGATTTTTGTTTTCTTCTTGTGGAAGCGCAATGCATACTCGAGGCTGTGTGTTCTTTGATCTTCATCAGTAAGTGTTTTAAATCCTCTTCAATTTCAGCAAGCAAAATTGTGTCATCTGCATAATACAGGTTGTTAATGAGTCTTCCTCCAATCTTGATGCCACATTCTTCTTCAAAAAGTCCAGCTTCTCAACTTAGAGATTGAAGAGGTATGATGAAAGGATACAGTCCTGATGCACAATTTTCCTGACTTTAAACCAAGCTGTTTACTTGTTCTTTCAAATGCCTGCCTCCTGCTCCACATACAGATTTCTTATGAGTACAATTAAGTGCTCTAGTTTTCCCATTCTTCATAATGATATAAGTTGTTGTGATCCACACAGTCAAATGCCTTTGCATAAGCAATAAAACATAGATATCTTTCTGGTATTCTGTGCTTTCAGCTAATATCCATTTGACATCAGCAATAATGTCCCTGGTTCCATGCCCTCATCTGAATCCAGCTTGATTATTTGGCAGTTCCCTGTCACTATACTGCCGCAGTCACTTTTGAATGGCACATCATAAATAATAAATGCGTCTGTTTCTCCTACTCTTTTATCCTTCTGCTCCTCTTATCTCCAAGCCCCTTTCTCTTTCCTCCTTTCCTTTTCTGTAGTCAAATCAAGATTCCTTTGTTACAAGTCCAGTATTTTTTATTGGAAATTTTTAATGTACAACTTAATGTGTTTCATTCTGAAATGCATTTCATTGTGACATTTCCATATATGCGTTTCATTGTACATTGGAAAGATAACTTCCCTCTTACCCTCTCCCCCATCCCCCCACCAATGGCCTCTCTTCTACTTGCATGTCTTTTTGTGGGAATATTTTTCTGTATACCCTTGCATCCCTATTATGATTTAAGTCCACATTTTTTTCTATAGTGGTCTATCTTTTTATATTGTCAGTAGTATTACATGAATAATCTAGCCCATTTGCATTATTACCATCCTTTGGTATTGTTGGTGGTGTTATAATTCTTTCCTGAATATTAAAGTTGGGCTGTTTACTTTGAGGCTGACCTCTCTCTCATTCCTCACTCCTCCTTTCCCTCTTCCCCCTCCTGTCTTCTCCCATCATCACTTCCTTTTGCTAGATCCTTCCCTCCTTCTTTCCACTCCTTGAATTTTCCCTTCTCTACTAAATTTACATTAGCTTTTTAATATGTTACAATTTTTGTATAGGACTTTTTCCTTCCTTTAAATTTGAATCAGCTCCCACATATGAGTGAGAACATGTGGTATTTCTCTTTTTGGGCTTGTGTTTGTTCACTTAAGATAATTTTCTCCAATTCTATCCATTTTGCTGCAAATGACATTATTTCATTTTTTGATTGCTTAGTAGTATTCTGTTATGTATATGTACCATAATGTTTCTTATCCATTCTTCTTTTGATGGGCACTTTGGTTGATTCCATATCCTTGCTATTGTGAAAAGTGCTGCATTGAAAATGGAGATGTGGTTGTCTCTGTAGTATGATGCCTCATCTCCCTTTGGGTATATTCCCAATAGTGTTATGGCTGGATCATATGGTAGATCTATTTTTAGTTTTCTAAGGTACCTCCATACTTATTTCCAAAGTGGTTGAACCAATTTACAGCTCCACCAGTAGTGTAAGAGGGCTCCCATTGCTCCACAGCCTCACCAGCATTTGTTGTTATTTGTTTTATAGATCTTGGCCATTCTTGCTTGAGTAAGGTGGAATCTCAGCATTATTTTGATTTACATTTCCCTAATAGCTAGGGATATTGGGCATTTTTTCTTGTGTTTCATGGCTTTATGAGCCTCTTCATTTAAGAACTATCTGTTCAGTTCCTTTTCCCATTTGTGTATTGTGTTAACTCAAAATGGATGAAAGACCTCAACATAAAGCCAGAAACTTTAAAATTAATAGAAGAAAGGATTGGCAATACACCCCAACATATAGGGATAGGAAAGCATTTCCTTAATAGGACTCCAATTGCTCAAGAAATCACAACAAGAATAGATAAATGGGATTACATGAAATTAAAAAGCTTCTTTACAGCAAAGGAAACAATCAGCAAAGTCAAATAAATGCTTACTGATTGGGAAAAAACCTTCTCATCCTATACATCGGACAGAGGACTAATTTCCAGAATTTATAAGGAACTCAAGAAAGCAATACCCAAGAAAACAAGCCCTGTATGATCTCAGCAGTTGAGAGTCTGAGTTTTCATGTCCTCCATGTATTTAGAAATCCTCAGCTTTGGCTGGCATTTGTCACTTTAATAGTGTGAATGACCTGTAGGTCTTTCTTCCCTTCTCTGCTTTGTGAGGAGGTGATAATACATGTTTATGAGGTAGTGATTCCATCTCAATTTCATCATGGTATTATACATGACATCACTCCAGTTTAAAATTAACTGATTTAATTACAAAAGGAGACCACAGAACAGTTAACATGGCCTCACCCTGTCAGGCAGCTGCCTTGCACAGATAGGCAATCGATGATGGTTTCTCTTTGAATGTCAGGGCTTACTGGAAAGAATCGAAAAGTATTCCCCCTATGTTTTGCTTAAGAGGATTAAACAGGGAGACTGTTTTCTTCTGCCTAGAGAAGTTATTCCATGCTTGACTTGCTGACTTCTTTTGTTTATTTCTTCTAAGCTCATCTTACCATCCATGCAGTAAGTTTTTTTTGTTTCCCTACCTTGGCTTCCACCACCTCACTTTCCTTTCTTATTTTCTACTAGGCTTTTCAGTTGAAGGCCCACCTCCTTTGGGAATTCTTCTGTTTTAGTTTGGACTGCTGTAACAATGGCACAGAGAGGTGGCTTAAACTACAGACATTATTTCTTACAAGTGCAAGGTGACTGTGCTGACAGATTCTGGGTCTGCTGAGATGCTCTTCCTGGTGTGCACATGGCTGCCTTCTGGCTATGTCCCCACACAGCAAAGATGGGGAGCTCCAGTGTAATCCCATTGTGAGGGTCCCACCTGTAGATCTCCTTTAAACCTAATAACCTCCCAAAGCTACCACCTCCAAATGCTATGGGGTTGGAGATGAGGGTTTTAGCATGTAGACTTTGGAGGGATTCAGACACTCAGTTCTTTGTTCCTCTGAGTCAGACGTTCCACTTCCTCCTTTGTTTAGGAGCCATGTGCCAGTTGTACTGCTCTGTGCATTTATCTTTTCCCCTACACTTCTAAGTTCAGGAATCCTCACATTTTGCCTTTTCTCCCTTCCCCTGGAGTTACCTAGAGCAGTGGTTGACATGATTGACACTCACTGTTACTTGATCCAAGCTTGTTTCTCCCTGGGCTGTTTGCATGATGCTTTTCAGAGGGTAACACAGAGTTGGTTGCTTGGTTTCATGAGGGAACAGGTGTTGACCATTTAGCTTGGGCTATTGCTAACTCATGTACAATCTTACTTTCAGAACTAGCATGGAATTCCATGGCTTACCATTCAACACTACCCTCTTTCCAGATGGGAAAGATGAATGTAGCGAAGTTTGAATGGTTTGCCTGGATGTCATATAGCAGTAGCCACACATCTGCCCTATGGACTCAGCCCTGTGCCTGCTAGAGATCTTGGTTACTTGTCCTTCATATACTGAGAATCAGAGGGTGCTCAAGAAAAGGCCACAAGTCTGACATTTCATCAGAGATAACTTTTTCTAGTGAGAAGTAAACTTTCTTTCACGAACATATGGATTTCCAAAATTTCCTGACAGCCCACATTTGATAGAAAAGTAGTGAAAATAATGTATCAGTTAGCCAGGTTCAGAGTTGTAATTCAATCTTCCTCACCTAACAATAACAACAACAGTCTAATTCTAGTGAATAAAATAGCCATGCTGCAGCCTCACCCCAAACCAGTGAAATCTGAATCTCTGAGGATAGGTCTAAGGCAGTAGGATTTTTTCAAAGGCTGCCATGTGGGTATCATCCTAGGAAAGGCACTGAATTCAAAGCTTTGGGGATGAAGGAGGGCTGAAAACTGTACAACACAAGTCAAGAATGTGTTACACTTACTATCCTAGATTTAGAGTAGGTTCTTTTGAAGCAGCATATCCCATTGAGAAGTGTGGCAATAGGTTGTCAAAAGCATACACCTGGATTTCTAGTCCTTGCTCTGTCACTTATGAGTTGTGTACAAGTAGGCCATTTACTCTTACCTATAAGGCTTAGTGGGCTGGGATTTAGCTCAGTTGGTAGAGCGCTGCTCTGCAGTCTCTGAGGTCCTGAGTTCGATTTGATGGCACCTAACAACAACAACAACAACATAAGGCTTAGTTTCCTCATCTGTAAAGTGGGGCTTAAAATGGTATCTAACTGACAGGATATTTTTGAGGCTTAAGTGAAATAAAGCATGTAGCACAGTTCTTGGCATAGTATAAGCATTTAGTAACTGCAAATGTTAAAACTAGACATCTCCATTTGTCAGGTGGAATTTGCATGAGTTTCTGTCTTCTTAATCAGGAAGCCAGCTGGGCCGGTGAGCCTATTGTCCATTGACGGCTGACTGAGCACATTGTTGGGATCCCTGGTTCTACATGCCATTGGGAAACCCAGTGCAGCTGAAACCACAGTTCTGGCTTCCTTTTGGGGCATTCTGTAGAGGCCAGTCTCTTAGTCCCCAGTCTAAAAATTAGATTTGCTTCTCTTTGTCCTTTGTCCGTATTCATAGTGTGTGAGTGAGCTATAAATTGGGCAGGCCTTTGACTGCTCTGTCATTTGCTGTTGTAATTAAGAGATGAACTGGAGAAATGTGGCTGATGCCTGGCTGATTTCAGTAGTAAGCCTGCTGGCCTTGCCCATGGCTGGATTACAAAAGGCTGGCATCTGGCAAGCTGTGTATATCATGCCCACTGGAGATCTGTTGTTGTTGTTAGGTACTGTTGGGTCAGGTCCAACTCATAGAGACCCTGTACAACAGACAAAACACTACCCAACACTGTGCAATGCCCAGTAATACTTTCAGTGTTTCTCTGCCATTCATAGGGTTTTTGATGGCTCATTGTTTTGAGAGAGGGCTGCTGGATCTTTCTCCCTAGCCCACAGCACCTGGTATTCCCAGGAAGTCTCCCATCCAAGTACTAATCAGTCCTGACTTTGCTTAGCTTCTGAGATCTGATAGGATCGGACACCAGGGTGGCATTGCTGTAGGCACCAGAGACCTGAGAAGCTGGAAAACACAGGAATCACACATTTTGATAATGTGAACCAGGAAAGGGCATGTCCTTTGTGACTTTAGTTTTTCATTGGACACACTGTTCTTCCATTCAGAACCTGTATAATCTCCCTGCATGCCACTGTTTCTCCATGGACTATCACTGAAGGAGAAAATAAGGGGGTAACTACAGAGGGAAGAATATAAAGCAGCTTTTGAATGCAGTGCATCTGCTTTGCCCTAAGGAGCCATCCCAGAAGCAAGAGCACCCTGGTTTGCCTCCTTTGCTCAAACTGCCCTTTGCCCTGGTTGCCATACCAAGGTCACTGAGTGCCCTGGTTACCATTCCAGGGTCACTGAATCACACTGAGTGCATTTTTTTAAAAGGCAACTTTCTTGGAGATGTGAAAAGTATTGTATAAAATGTTATTTTGCATCTCTTAATCCACAAATGCCCCTTAAACGAATGTTTTGCTTACCAGCCATCCTATACTCCTTCCCTGCCTTATCCCTCTCTTTCCACTGCCCAGTGGACTCAAATAACATTAATCTCAGTGTTGGAAATAGTTCCTTAGATTTAATCTGAAGAAGTTTGGCCTTGGAGACAACTCATTTGGTCCTGAAAAGTTTCAGTTTTCTGAACAAACCAAGATGCCATTTCAAATCAGGTCTTTTGGTACAGAAGTAAATTGTCAAAGTCAGTCTCTCACCTTGACTCCCAGTCAGGAGTTTTTGGCAGGTGCACCTTACCTACATTCTTTGTGTTTTGGTTGTGTGAAGCCCTGTATCAGATGGCCGGCCTCACAGTCAGTGGGCACATGGGTCATTTACTGCCCTAGACCTGGGTGCTGTGGAATTCTTTCACTGGGCCATCTATTATGCATTCTTGTTTGGGTGGACTTTGTCTAGAGTCTGTGCTGACAAAACTTGAAGATGATGTACTCTTTACTGTAGCAGTGAAGTCAGCATGGACCTTTCTAAAAATTCCTAGGTAGCTTCTCCATAGCTTTTACCTCTTAAATGTTTCATGGATCTTTTTATTTTCTCATTTTTTGTTATTTTATTTATTTTTCTTTTCTTTTTTTTAACTGTCACTGTAAATATAACTTCTGCTAGGGAAGGGCCTTTGTATTGTTCACAGCTGTATCTGCAGTGGTTAAGCAGAGCATGGCATACCCACCGCTGCAATTACCTACCATAGCTGTGTCTCCTTCATGCCATACTATGTAGGCTAAGAGGCTGTGGAGTGAATGAGAAGACCTGTCTAAACCTGCACCGTAATTCAGTCCTTCTTTCTCTTCCTTGCTTGCTTGCTGTGACCACAGCCAGCTCGTCATCCCACCCTTCTCTTATTCTCCCATCCCTCTGTCTGCCACGTCACAGGGACTTCGCCTGGAACCTCTCTCCTTGTCCATGTCCCCTTCCAACCTTATGTAGTTCATAGTCTGTCCCACCCCCTAACAATAGTGATCTGAAAAATAATACTATTTCCAACTCACACTTCTATTTCTTTTTTCTTTGTCATTTCTTTTGAGATATAATCAGCTGGCCTTCAACTCACTATGTAACCCAGGCTGGCCTCAAACTCATGATCGTCTTGCCTCAGCCTCCCAAACTCTGGAATTATAGGTGTGCCTACCATGCCTAGCTCACACTTCTGTTTCTTGCCTCTGCTCTTCTTTCCTTTACTCAGTAAATGTGTGAACACTGATTATGTGCTAGACCCTGTTCTAGATTCTGAGAATATAGCAGCCCCCCAGAACAGCTGTTTCCATGGACCTTTTAATGGAATGAGTGAGATTGCAAATGAAGGAGCAAGTGCATAAATAATATAGTGTGGGCAAGTAATACTGGCTATGAAGAAAACTAAAGCAGAACAGGGGATGAAGAATAAGGGTGGAAGGAGGGAAAGCAATGCACTTTCTTTGGTACCAGAAGCACCTTTCTCTTCCCTTCTGCCTCTGAGTTACTATTGTTCGAACTTTCAGATGAAAGCCAGGGCTCATTCCCTCCAGAAAGCCTTCCTTGACATGGCCAAGGCAAGTGAGGTCCCTCCTGCCCAAATGTTCCCCACATCTGGCCTGAGCCAATCGGGCATGGCTGGGTTTTGTACCTGTTCTAGTTGGGAATCTGAGCTGTGAGCTCCTGAAGGGCAGGATTAGTTCTCACTCATCTTTATTTCTCTTATTTCTTTGCAGGGTCTGGTATACAACAAGTGTATAATAATGGCAAAAGTTCTGCAATGCTCAGATCAGTGCTTCTGCTAGTATTAACTTTGTTGTTGTTGTTGTTATGTGCCATCGAGTCAGTATCTGACTCATAGCGACCCTCATAGGGTTTTCAATAGCAGATTGTTTCGGGATTGCCTTGGGAGTGGGTTGCCAGGTCCTTCTCCCATTAGTATTAACTTTAGGGGAGCCAAAAGATGACAGAAATTGGTTCAAATGTTTTCTCATAGATTGGGACTTTTTTCCAAGGCTAAATTTTGTTCAGTAACTTTTTTTTCTGATTTGCTAAGTGCATGTGTTTTGTAGATCATGAGGAAAGCACTAAAATTATGGGAAAAATGAGAAAGCCTATAATTCTATTCCTGTTGGCCATTAGTCATTGGTAAAATGTTTGCTGCATAGCCTTCAGATCAGCTGATGTATGTGTGTGTGTATGTGTGTGCATGTATGTATCTGTCTATATGTTTGTAATTCTTATTATCTTATAATGTTTTCACATAACAAAATATGGTGGCTATTCCCTCATTTTAGAAGATTTTTGATGCATGTTTATTTCTTATCAGCTTCAGCATTCTTTGTTACACTATTCCTTAGAAACTTGCCTATGGCAATTCTTTGAGGATGAGGCAGCAGTTAGGTTCCTCCAGAGGGGATTTGTGTTTAGCAAAGCCAGGCCCTTGGAGGCACCATATGCAGTATTGTTGTAAGTTTAGTGCTCTGCATAAAGTCCCTCTCACCAATCTTACAGATGATGAGGATGTGCTGTCCCCCATTCACTTTACACATGTGAAGCTAGACTGTGCTCACCACTTCCAGGAACAGATTTTCTGTTTCCCCTGAAAGCAAAGTCAAAGCAGGTGATTTTTCTTATGCAGTCCTTCTGGGGCCAGGTGTAGTTCTAATTCACCATGGCTCTGAAAATGTCATGTTCTAGAGTCCCTGCCTCAGGCCAGGCGGGGGTGAAGAGGGTACGGGTACCTGGACCCCTTCCACCCTGTGCTGGCCTTTCTAAGCTTTATCTCTGGTCAACCCAACCAGAGCAGCTACCAAAACAGTGGAAGCCACCCCACGTAGAGTTTCCCACACCATTCCTGTTGGCCTCCTGCAGTTCCTGACTCTCTGGCTCATTTAGCAATACATTGAAAACAATGGTAATTATATTTTGTCTAGGCTTCTGGGGTGGGAGTGTGGTTCTAGCTTACCATAATGTGAGAAATAAAAATGTCAGTAATATATTTAACGAATTCCCCATTTTGGGATATTGAATTTATCTCTAGTGTTTTGCTATCATAAGTGAAGTTATGATGGACATTGTTGTAAATATCTCTTGGTAGATCTCTGATTAATTCCTGAGTGCATTTGCAGAAGTAAAATTGCTGGAACAAAGAATACAGACATCTTTAAGGATTTTGAGAGATGGTGCCAAATTGTCTTCAATCACATCTTTGTTTATTTGATTATTTTAAGCCTCTAGAGATCAAGACTGTGAATTGTCCTGAGATTTGCATATGCGTTAAACAGGAAGGCCTAGGATCCCTTGGAATTACTGAAGTCTCAGGTTTACTCTGTTATTTACTGAAGATGAGAAACCATCAGAATTCATTGTTGACACAAATTCAAATTCCCTCTTGGGCTTCACAGGGAATAAAGATTGAGTAGGCTTGATGAAAATGTCTAGAATGTGGTTCTGTGCATCTTCTTGGTGTCAAGAAGTCAGTCCCAACAGGGAGGGGGGCAGCGGGGAATAAAGGAGTATGGAGAATGGATTGTGATACAGCAGGAGGGACCCAGGCTGGGTCTGCAGGGCCTCCAGCATGTTACAGAAATTCTCCTTTTGGAGGTAGAATCTAATGGTGCTTGGAGAACCCAGGCTGTCTGGTTGTAACTTTGCTAACAAGCTCAATACTCTTAAGAACTGTGATGAAACCTATAAATGACCTGTCTCTTCTGCTGTACCAAAAGCAAAACTTTTTTCTAGGCCTGTGGAGTTGGAGGATGAGACGCCGAGCATATGACTTTAACCCATCCCAGAGAATCTTGCTGTGAACATCACCAGGCTCCCACTTATACCGATTTGAGTTTGAGGATCTTATTTTACAGAAATCAAATTCTGACAGCACTCAATGCCCTATCAGCCTTTGCAGAAGCTTGGGAGGACAATTTTAAGGACCTTAATGGGAGTGAACATCTGCAGCCCATGCTAAGGTGCAGCCTTGTCTTGCAATTGGAGCTTTAGAACTTGGACTCCATCCATTTAAGCAACCCTGTTTAAATGCATACCACTAGGTGTGCATTAGAATGACATTTTTGAACCTTGCACAACTAACTTTGAGAGAACATTTTTGTTCCATGACTCTGTACATTTGCATGTTTGTTTTAAAGCTGCAGGTAGGTGGCCTGCACCATGCTTGGGTTCAGGATGGCTCCCCGAGACAGGGCTAAAGATGGAGTGGTACTTTGTAGCCATGGCTAGGCACACAGGAAGCAGAGTTCATTTCAGATGGCTTGGAAGGCTTTGCTAAATGGGCTGTTTGTAGAATTGTGGGGAGTGTGGGGGGAACTAGCAGGGGATGTCAAGGTCTCTAGAGACTGGTAGCAATAGCAAAAAGCTGTAGGCTCAAATGCTGATGAGTCTAGGAGACCAGGGGAGGAGAAGGAACAGCTGTATGGAGGGCATCTGGGGTCATGAAGGAGGGCTCTCAGACAGTTGTGAAGGGACTAAGTGCTGTTGGCATTAGCTCAGAGAAGGGATGGGGTAGGCCAAACTTTCCTTCCTGCTGGCCTCCACCAGAAGTTACACAGTGACAGCACAGAAAGGATCTGGGGCTGGTGGAAGGCTGAGTGTGTGTTCTCAGAAGGCCCCGATGTACATGTGCCACATGGATGGTTTTGTTGTGCTAACTAGTTGTCTCCTGAGTAATGAAGATGGGGAGGAGAAGGTGAAAGCTTCACTCACACTGGGAAGCTGAGTTTCCAGACTTCTCCAAAGCTGTTTTCCCCCTTATTTGAACCTAGTTTATACTGAATTACTCACACAGGGAAATTAGTGATGTTGATGCACATATTGCACTAACCTGAGTTTCACCTTATTGTTAGGTGCTGTAGAGTCGGTATCTGACTCACAGAGACCCTACATACAACAGGTAAAGCACTATTGTTAGTGCTTCTCTGCTGTTCATAGGGTTTTCAATGGTGGATTGATTTTTGGGAGTGGGTTGCTAGGTCCTTCTCCCAAGCCTGTAGCACCTGGTGTTCCCTGGCAGTCTCCCATCCAAGTACTAACCAGACCTGACCCTGCTTAGCTTCCAAGATTTGATGGGATGGGATGCCACAGGGCTGTGGCTGCAGGCTGAATTTCACCTAGCAGGGATTATAACCTAGGGGCTGGGTTTGGGACCAAGTGGCCTTGGGGACCCTGAATGTGTGCAAGTTAGTAAGCATGTGAGGAAATAAGACTCTTGGAGCCTTGGCAACTTACTGAGATAGTAGAGTTGATACCTGGTCAAACCGAGACATCCAGTTGTTCACTTATGTTGCTGAGAGATGGCCTACCTCTGGGTGTTATTCAAGTTGGGTATTAAATTAACAACTTCTTAGGAATATACTTAGCAATTCTGGTGCTCATCCGAATGATCTGTATAGACCTACTGCATCAGAACCCAGCCAGATGATCCTGAGGCCAGCCAGCTGAGGAGCTCTACCTAGATGTACAAAGGGTTCCCTGGTCTGGATCTCTGTGGTGCGGCCCAGGAGGTCCCCCACATGCATTTGGTAGAGGTAAGTCATCCAAGAATTATGGACAAGAATTCTCTGCTCAAAAAAGAAATTGGAAAACAGTACATTCTGCATCTCCCTCTTGGAAATTTGACATGTTCTTGGTATATTAAAGCTGTATGAAGTCATCTAGTTTGCTGGATGATTTGAAGGATGTTTTATTTAAATCCACATTTAAGTTTATCTTTTGTCTTTCCAACTAGTTGTGTAACCCTGTAGTTTAGCCCTTAACACCCAGGTGAATGTCATCAGTCCATATTCAGAAAGAAAGCACATTACAGTTGCTCACCCACACTCTGCCTCAGCAGAATGTGGAAATTTTACTTTTCCTATTTCCAAAGTTTGTTCCTTAATACTTCATAAACAGCTTACCTAGGATGTGTAGCTATGCACTTACCTACCTCTCTCTTCCCCTTTCTTCTTCTCTCAGAATCCCTTGGGGTCCTGTGTCCATGAAGGGAGAACATTGAAGTTTTGGGCATCCCAAAGGGATTCTTCATCCCTTCTGAGTCTTTAGAGAGACAGGTCTACAAGATGAACCTTTCTCCTGCTAATTCTGACCACTTTTCACAGAATAATTAGCATATATTTTATGCCAAAAAAGTTTGTTTTGGGACTCCTAACAAAAGGTAAGGAAGGAAAGGAAGAAAGAAAGAAGGCAATGATGTGAAGAGAAACCTGCATTTGCTATAATCATAAGTCTGAGGAAGCAATGACTGTTCTTAGTATTTGCAGGTGCTTAGCACAGGTCAAACAGGGTGCCTTGTTCATGGTCAAGTATTACGTGGACATTTGGATGCTAACTGCTTCTTAGGTCTCAGAGAAAGAAGCAAAATTGGTGCAGTATTCATGATGCTATGATAGGCAAACTACTGGATTAAAGCTTATGTCTTATTTTATGTAAATATTCTTTGTAGGACATTCAACATATATATTTGCTCTTATTTACAAGTATGATCACCTTATGTTGAGATCCCATGCTTGCAGTTTGAGTTGCTCAAAACGTTGGTTCTGAATTCCAAAACCAGATGCAGCTAACGTGATTTCAGTTGTTATTTCCACATGAAAGGGCAGGATCAGTCATCAGGGGAATTGAGTAAGCCAGTGATTATTTATCATCTTGGGTCATGGCCAGAAAAAACTACTATTTCATTTATGTGAAGGTGTTGAATGCCACTGAGGCAGAAATTCAATGTTAATTCACATATTTGGGGCAAAAATGTGACTAATTAGAATGACTCTCCTTTCTGTGGAGTGGATTTCAGAATCTTCTTTTTCTAAAAATCTAATTGTGATGGCTTCACTTAAGTGCATATTAAACTACAAACACCCAGAACTCAGTCAGCCATCCAGAACACTTAACCATTTGCAAATTTTCAGCCCTCTGCTTTCAGAGAATGTGGGAAACACTAAACAGAGATTATGCATTCATTTTAATAGGCACTCTTCAGGGTACATTCTATGATCATGACTTTGAGCTGATAATCTGCTTTGTGAGCATCTGCCTAAAATGCCTGGAGCCAGGACTTTAGTTCTTTGATTTACTTGACGGCTTTACATTGAGTTTGTAATTTGGAGCAGGCTTCCTAAGAGTCTGGATTCCCAGCAAGCTCCTGAAGAGCTGCTCCTGCTGCTGGTGTGAGGAGTCATGTCCAGTGGTGTGGATTAGAGGAGGAGATGTACGTTGGAGGCAAGGGTGCCATCACATAATGAACCCCTTTCACTTGCTACTGTACACATTCATCAAGATGACCAGCCAGTTCGTTCTTGGAAGCTGTGCGTTAATGAGAGTTGAAAGTGTTCGCTTCTTTCAGGTCGCCTGGACATAATATTGATCAGATTTCAATATAATCTCAATTTTTTAACTAATCAAATATTAGATATTATAAGTAATGGCCTTAACAGAGACACAGGAGTGGAAAGAAAAAAAAACAACACTTTAAAAAGCATACATATCTGGGTCTTTTTGAAGAGAAGGCAGAGAAGTACTTATGTGTTATTTGATATTGTAAGGTGTGGAGTCAGTGTATCTGATGTATTTAAAGTCATGATCTCATGAGAATACAGTTGGAGAGAAGCTTTATCCCAGACACACAGACAGGCCCAGAATTTTTCTACATTGATTTCAACTTTATATTGTCTGTACTTAGCACCGGATTCTCGTGTGGCATTTGATTTCCCCATGGACATGGAGGAAGGCTGATAGGAAATTAGTTCTTGACAGTATTGTTTTAAACTATGCTCAGGATTTGCAGGCATTAAAATCAGAGGTTTTGAGTGAAACTAGTTTTATAGTGGGCTGGGGTTTAGCTCAGTTGATAGAGTGCTGTTCCATACTTTCGGAGGACCCGGGTTCCATCTCCAGCACTGCAAAAATGGGAGAAGAACGTGACAGTCCACTCCCGAAACAATCCTGAAACAATCACTCACTGGAAACCCTATGAGGGTCACTGTGAGTTGGACTTAACACCACCAACAAACAACTTTTATAGTAGGACAGAAATAAGTCATCACCTTTTGAGTGTTCTATTTGGTAAGTGTGACTCTGAGGACTTGGGAGTGGCATTTAGCATCCTCTCTTTCATCTTCTTTTTTCCCCAAAAATAGTTTTGATTGTTCTACGTCTTTTACATTTCCATATAAATTTTAGAATTATTTTGTTAGTTTCTTCAAAAGAACCTGCTATGATTTTGGCTGTGATTGTCTTGAATTCTCCAAGACGGTAAATAAACCTCTTAACAGTATTCACAGCCTGTGTTGCATAAGCTCCTGGGATACATGTTTTGGAATCATTAAAATGGGAAGTAGCTTCTGCCCTTTGAAATGCCTTCATTTGGAGGCCAAAATCATCCTACTAAACACTTTTTAATGATAATTATTCTTTGCCAACTACAGGACTTATGTCCCTGAAAAGTATCTGAGTAGGCAAAGTGTCATTGTTGTGGAATTAATATGCACAGACTTATCATGTACATCATTTCTGGTAGGGTGAGTTTTACTGCTTCATTTTTAGGTCATTTCTATGCTGTGACACAATAGTGGTAATTTTATCTATTTATTTTTAATTAACACAAAATGTTTGTGCATATTTGTGGGTTGTAGTATGATAAGTCCATATATTATGTACGTCTGCAGCCATACCACTGTGGTGTCTGATCCCATCAGGTCTTAGATGCTAAGCAGGGTCAGACTTGGTTAGTACTTGGATGGGAGACTGCCTGAGAACACCAGGTGCTGTAGGCTTGGGAGAAGGACTTGGCAACACCTCCCCCCCCACCCCCGACACACACAAAAACCATCAGCCATTGAAAACTCTATGAATAGCAGAGAAGCACTAACACTACTGTTTTGCCTGTTGTATGGATCTGTATAAGCTGGACACTGACTCGAGGGCACCTAACAACAACAACATACATTGTGTAATGATTGAATCAGGGCAATTACCATTTCCATCTCCTCAAACATTTATCATTTCTATATTTGTTGGATGGGCTGACATTTAGCTCAGTTGGTAGAGTACTGCTATGCACTTTCTGAGGACCTGAGTTCAATCCCCAGAAATGCAAAAATGGGAGAAGGATGTGGCAGTCCACTCCTGAAACAATTAGCCATTGAAAACCCTGTGGAAGTCACTATGAGTCAGACCCAACCTGATGGCACCTAACAACAACATTTGTGTTGTGAACCTTCAAATTTTTCTCTTATAGTTACTGAGCAATATATAGTAAATTATTGCAGGCAATGATTACCTCATAGTGCTATAGAACACCAGAACCAACACCAGAACCGGCTGGTTCTGTCTAACTGTATTTCAGTTTCCATTATCCATGCTCCCTCTAGTCCTCTCCATCTTTTCTAATCTCTAGTGACTGCTATTCTAATCTCTACTTTTTAAGCTTATGTTGGGTTGTTTTAATTGATTATTCCTCATAGTTGAACAGTAACAGGTAATGGGAGATACTGAACTAGAAATTTTGAGGCCCAATTCTGTTCCAGGGTTTCCTGTGGGAAGAGTTAAAGAAACCATTGAGGGGTGATGAAGCTAGTAGCAGTGGATACCTTATGAAAGTGCAGGGGTACCTTATGAAAGGGAGGTGCTATTCTCAACCCTCAGAGGGGTCATAACCTTTGGGGGGCACTTGAAAGCGAGTAGTGTGAGGATTCTGGTGGTGGCACTAGCTGCGGGGCAGCAGGGGAACCCGCTCAGCCATTCCTCCTCTCTCTCTTTCCTCTCCTCCTGGCTGGTCCCATTAGTTGGGCCCACACAGAAGCAAGAGGACCTGGGGTGGGGTGCGGTCCTCAGGGGTCAGCTTCTTGGAGCACTGAGCAGGTGGAGAAGGATGAAGTGTGGGTTTGGAAGGGTAAATGGAGTGAATGCACCACAGACATGTCCCTGTATTTACAAAGGAGGAGAGCAGCTAGTGGGAAGTTCTTCCAGAATCATCACTCACTTAGGAAAGGATTATAGGACCATCACCTAGGCTCTCCAGATGCAATTATATTCTCACCTATCTACCATGTGGTATTTCTTAGGTACCAAACTGTGTTTCTTAAAACATCCCCCTAAAATTCCCAAGTAACAACAGAATCTGTTGCTATACCCCAAAGCAGCTTATTTTGCTAGCACAGTATTTCCTTAAAGTTCCAGTTTTACTTTAAAAATTCATGCAGGTTCTGTGTTCAGTTTCATAAAATATCATTCTAGCCATTGCATTATGGAATTTCCAGTTTGAGAAGCTCTGATTAAATCTGATGCGTGGACCTTGTACAAAAGGGGTTTAATGGTTTCTCCTCTTTAGTAACTCACTTCCATCCACTTATCCACTCATTCAGTCATTTGTGGCAGGTGCTGTCCATTGGTGAGAAGTATCTTGGGTGCTGTATGCCTGGAAGCCGGGTCTGTGTGCCAGTGCAGGCAGCCCTCAGCCAGATGTCACCAGCAGCATGTTTCTGGTACCTGGTGCCATCCCTCTGTCTGCTTGGGTTGTGAAGGTGCTCAGAATTGCTTCCTTTGTGAGCAAAGCTCTCTAGACAACCACGTGAACAAACCAAACTGCAGACTGTGTGTCCAGCCCTGTAATAGGCATCATTATCAGAGAAAGTACAGTTTGATTTTCTCAGTCTATTAATGTCTCCTTTTACTTTTTAAAAAGACTTGCATTTAAACCTGCACCTTGTATAACATTTTATCAAGTTATTGCTATTTTTGGATCAATAAACGTTACAGATAGAAACCATCTGTGAAGTTGCCTTTGGGATTGCTCATTTTGTTGGGTCCTCCTGAAATCCTTAGTAATCGTGAACCCTGGCATTTGGGGTATGTTGCATAGCTTTCAGGGACCATTTAAGAACTCATGGATTTTCAGAGGTACCACAGTCTGAGATTGTGCAGAATATCCCCCAGTCTCATATTATGAAGAAGCAAGTTCTCCAAGTACCTCATAGTTTTTCTCGTTTTCTTCATTTTCAATCTATTTGTGAAGCAGGAAGAGGCAAGTTGCCAAAAGGCATCAATTGGTTTGGGGGAAAAAAAAGACAAATTTTCTCTAAGAGGGCAGGCTTCATGATGTCACGTGGGAGCTCAGGCAGCAGGACTGCAATGGGGACTTTGGTGTGAGGATTCTGGTCACACTATTCATTCTACTGGGAAGAAAATTAGGGCAAAAGTCAGTTGTTCTTAGGGTGAAGCTCACAGGCTCCAGGCTTCAATTCTCCTGATTCAGAAGGCGATGCATCAGCTTGTCCTTAGCTGGTCACGAGTCCATTTCCCACATCTACCAACTCACCTCAAACCTTCAGGTAATGTGAAGCAGTCACCAATAATGATCAGGCCCAGGAGGCTGGACGGCCCCTTGAGACTTCTCTTGGTTCCATCAGCAATGTTGCTGGCACTTCTGTGTTTCTTGGAGTTAGAGATTTGCTCAAGAGACATTTATTGAGATACAGAAAAAGAATTGTCCACGAGTCATGCTCTCAATCAAGATTGTTACAGTCTTTGGCATATCCCATTAACCCTAAAAGATCTATTTGTATCATAGATGGTTGAAGAAGTAACCTTGACAAAGTCACTTTACCTTCTTGACAGTATCATCCATTGGTTCAATGAACTGTATTGTATGAAATCTAAGCTCTTTGAAGCTATTTCATATACCAACCTAGAGTTAGGATATGAAATCAAAAAGAGAAAGAAATCACCCTCATTAAATGCTTTTCATAGTCTGACTAGCTGCTTTTGCTTGTGTTCTCATTTAATCTTCCTGGAATTGGTATTTTCCCCATTTATAAAGACAAAGAAACAGGCTCTACAAAAATTTTGCAAGGGTTGTCCAGCTCTCCAAAGTGACTGGGTGGGGGGCAATTTTGCTTAAGTTTAGCTCTTATTTTCAGGGCTTTAAACCCATGAAAAATTGGGTTGAGGCTTGGGTGTAGCCTCAATATGCTAAAATTTAGAGGATTTAGGTTTGGTTCAGGTCCAGGTTTAAATCCTTTGTGTAGATAGCAGCACTTCAAACTGAAGCTGACTCATGAACCCTGAACTTGTTCTGATTCAACCATTTAAAATTTTTTCTGAACCTGAACCTGAACTAGAACCTGAACCCAAAACCAGTGAAAAATTGGGTTTAGGCTCAGCATTTAATGTTTTATTCCCCTTTTCTTCTTTTTTTATCATTAGCTATTTAAAACTAAAAAAAAAAAGCAAAAAATTATCTATATATGTTGTTGTTGTTATTCGGTGTTGTCGAATCGGTATCTGACTCATAGTCCCATAGTGACCCTACATACAACAGACGAAACACTATTGTCAGTGCTTCCCTGCTGTTCACAGGGTTTTCAATGGTGGATTGATTTTTGGGAGTAGGCTGCCGGTCCGTCTCCCATTGTCTATACATAGGGTTAAAATTTTAAACACAAACTTGAACCCTCTAAATTTTAACATATTGAACCTGCACCTGAATGTGAACTCAATTTTTTGCCAGTTTGAAGCCCTGCTTCTTTTCTTTGCATTGTACCCATGAGGTCTCTCAGAATTCAGGACAGTGGTTCTTCCCCGATGGAAGCCAGGGCCATCCAGACTGTACTAGCCACGTGATTTCAGGTCCTTTCTAGACAACCTTGAGATCTACCAGTGGGTGTTAGATATGGAAGACTTCTGCAGAAGGAGGCCATGGTCAATTTTTGTTTCCTCAAGGGAGACAGCCAGACATCCTTTGTGTTAGTGAGCCTTCAGTTCTTTACTGGAGAGGATCATAGAACAACAGGATAGATGTGGACCTTAGGAATCATCCACATGCCCTCAATTTCAAGTACTTAAAGATTGCTTAGTATTCTGTGTAATTAGGTGCTGTCAAGTTGAGTCTGAGTCATGGAGACCCTATGTACAATAGCAGCACAAAACACCACCCCATACTGTGCCATGTTTGAGCCCATTGTTGCAGCTACTGTGTTTCTTCTCATTTGGAGTTGTGCCATAGCCGTAAATTGAGTTCCTAGAGGCTTTACTTTATTCCTATCATTAAGGTTGACTCTACGTTGAGGGGTAACTTTTCCCCAGTTGTCTTTTGAATGCCTTCCAGCTTGGGGGCTCATTTTCTGGCACTATATTTGACAGTGCATCTCTGCTATTCATAGGGTTTTCAATGGCTAATTGTTTTGGGAGTGGTCTGCTGAGTCCTTTTCCCTAGTTTGTCTTAGTCTAGAAGCTCAGCTGAAACCTGTCCACCATCGATGGCCCTGCTGGTATCTGAGGTACTAGTGACAAAGTTTTCAGCATCCCTGTAGTACACAAGTCCCTGTAGCATGACATGCTGGCAGACACATGTATTCTGTGTTAGGACACATGATTTTTGTGTTAGGACACCAGTAATTCTAATAACTAATATTTCTGATAACTTATTACTAGGCGTTTAAATAAAAATTTTACATGTACTGGTGGTATCAAAAAAGTTTACACATTTTAAGAGATATTATCTATGTATTACTTTTCAAAGTTGAATTAAATTATGGTAGCAATGTGTAGGATGACATTCTAGATTATATTTTTGCTATAACTTCAGAAGAAGCACATGCCACATTCTCAAAACAGCAAAATGGAAAGTTTTTATGCCAAGATATCTCTATATTTTTTGGTACTCTCTATATTTTAGCATTTGATCTTCAGATCCATGCTGTAAGTATTGGTTTCATCCTTAATTTGCAGATGAGAATTTCTGTGCAGAGATGAAGAACCGTGTCTAGCTCAGATTCAGAGGGGCAGATCTGGGATGTAATCTGTGTTGATCAACAGTAGCAACCTCTTGGTGGCTCTGGTATACTGTTTGACCTTAGTCGTTCCTTCCCATAGGGAATATTTGCCATTTTAGCTCTCTTGAAGACATTTCCAGTTTTCTTTAAAAATTTCTCCAGAATCAGAGTTCATGTGCTCATGGAGTTTATACCTTAGCTATTCAATTAAAAATTCCTCCTATATTTCAGTCTTAATTCCTCTTATACTTAAATTTTGATTTTTTTCTAAAAAGAAGCTGAATATTAACAAGGACAATCTCTTTATAAGTAATCTGGAGACTTCAGATTCATGTACATGTCTGCACTTGATCTTGTAGGGAAGATAAAAGAAGTTCATAAAATATGTAGAGAGAAAAATTATTCTCCAAAGTTTGCTCCATGGAATAGTTATGTTGTAAGATATTAATGACTATGAAGTTAATAAATATGTGTGAGAAGCACAGGGATAAATAATGTTATGTAAACTCCTTTAGGGCAGGACTTCCTGGAGTCTCTACTACATTTATATCGATAGAGAACATTATGAATGGCTTATGAATTAATTATTCTCAGCTGTATTTCCATCTCTGTCTAAATTCATTTCCGCGTTGCCTATAACTGTGGATTCTTTGAATTCTTCTTGGAGTTGGCTATAGCATCTTACCAGTTGCCTTACCAATTAATGAATTAAAAAATAATCCTTAACAAATGTCCATTTTGAATGTTTATAAGCACCGCAATTTTCTTTTTTAAAAAACTCTCTTCAATATTTGTTGAGTTTCCATAAAAGGGTATATAGTATTTGGTATTTTTCAAACATATTCAGCCCTGGAATTTTTAAAATAGAGATTCCTGAGATTATGTCTCACTTTTATCTGTTCCAGAAAAAAGTGGTAAAACAGAAGTGTAGCTGAAAACCAAATCCAGCCTTACTTAAACTTACAACATACAAATTTACAACACCTTTGCAAAGTGCAAAGGGGGCAGGCATTCTTATTCTGATTGTGCTCTGAATTAGCATGGGATACAAAGCAGATAAATTATCCCAGAGTTCTGCAGACACTGTGCTCAATCCTGCTCTTTACTAAAGATTTCAGTCTAGGCCCTCAACATGCTGCTTTAATGACTGACTTTTTCAGCGGTACCTGAATTGGCCCGTCTCCATACTTCAGTTCATCTCTTCAATTACAGGAGAAAGACTATTGACACAGGTGAAATGAAATTCTACCAACTTTTTCTTAAGATTTGTAATTAATTAGTTAGTGAAGACTCTTACACATATGAACTTGCAGCATGAGAGCGAAGTTGGCAGTCTATGTTGAGAACATGTTTTGTGATGGAAAGATTCTGACTGTAAGGAACAAGAGGGAATATTTGGTGCTGATGGGTCAGAATAGGTGTAATGTAAAAAACAAGCAAACAAACAAACAAATAAACAAACAAAAAACTAAAAGGGAGGCTGTGTAATGAGAGGAGAGCCTGGTGTAGGTACCCAGGGGCAGCCAGGAATGGGTAAGATATGGTGAGTCTAGGCTCTGCATTTTGCTCCATGGGAGTAACTGCTTGTCCAAGAGGGATGGCCTTGTCTTCACATCTGTGGAATCAAGTGAGGCTGTCTTCTTTTGAATTTTTCCAGCACCACTTCCTGTTGCTCCTGTTAGTGGCCCGATCCATGATGTTTACAACAGAAGGTAATATCCTCCTTGGCCTTTTGCTAGGAGAGGCTAGTTTGAAGGTTTCCCTATGTGAGAATGGAGTGAGGATACATATTTTGTATAAGTTATTCCTCTCCTTGAATGTTTGAGTTAATATCATAACCCCGTTTAGAACAAGATAATGTCAAATGACTTCCATTTAACTAAAATGTGGCTTGAGCAGTTACTGTATTAGAATTCTTGATGATGTGATGTGATCAATTGGGGTAGAATATAGAGTGGAGGGAAAGCACTTAATTGTCAGGGAAAAGTGTGGCCACCAGACTGGGGTTTCTTCTCTGCTGTTGCTTTTAGGGCCTTATAGCCTGGTGGTTAGGAGCTGACTGGTGGTTTTGAGTCTGGGTTCAGTCACTCACCAGCTGCATGACAGCAGTTAATTACTTAGTTTCTAATTTTCACATAGCTGCATTGCACTCACCTACATGGCCTCATCAATAAATCACATAACCCAACTCACAAGATTTTCAAGGGAATTACATATACTTAAAAATATAAGACATATAAACTGTTCTTGATGTATTTTCAATTTCTGTAGATGATGGCCAATAAATTAGAGAATAATGGAGCTACTTAGGTCATTTTCATAAGAGGAAGAAAAGTAAGAACCTTAGGCAACTTGCAGTTCCTAACTGATGTGCTGGATAGGACTTTATGGAATTTTTGTTGGGCCTGAGTCAACATCCTCCTTAGAACTTGTGCTGTAGGTCTGTGTTTTTGGGTTGCTAGTTCATCTTCTCTTGGTACAGTGGGTAACTGACACCACAGAGCTGACTGAGGAATCTGTGTGAAGCAACCAGAAGCAGAGCTGCTCGGTGGTCAATGGCTGGATGTAGAACCTTCTGTGCTTCCATGGCCATACGTTTGCAGTAGCTTCTCTACAGAGTAGATCACTACCAAGTTGGCAGACATGAATTTTCTCCCAAATATCAGGCTAGTGATGTTGTTGTTAGGTGCCATTGAGTCAGGTCCCACTCATAGTGACCCTCATAGAGGAATCTCTTTCCCTCACTAAGTAGCATGAGAATGAACTGAAATAATCTATTGAGATTGGAGGACCATTGTATTATCCTGTGAAATCTTGACCCTAGACAGTGCTCTGCCCTTGAAGTGGCTGCTGGTATGGGAAGGTCTGGTCCATCTCAGAGCCTCAGGGGATGACGTGCAGACTGTAGCAAACTTCCACTGAATTTTGGGGTATGCATTGTACTGTGGCTTGGGTATGGGAGGTGTCAGGTTTCATGGAAAAGTTCTGAGACAAGGTGACCCAGTCCAGAAAGAGGAGGGTCTTGGATACCAGGGCTCAAGATCTACTCATCTTTGCAAGATCAATATCAAGCAATCTGTTCCCACCAAGATTTTTTTTTTTCCTATTAAGTCAGAGGACTGGATGTCCTCAACTTAAAAGTATTCAGAAGGCTAGAAGAGAACAGAATTCTGGAAGAGGATGCCTTCTCATGTGATTGGAAAGCAGTATTGGCTGGCATTTGCTGTCACTGCATTGGAGGGGCCTTCTCACTTACCCGATTCCCTTCTAGGCCCCTGAATTTTCTTTCCTCCATAGCTCAGTTACTTCCAGGTTCCTTTGCTCACTTAGGATACTCACTTAGGATACTCTACTCATATTAGAAACATTTCAATTCTCTTTGTTGTATATTATTCTCAGACTTTCAAAGTCTGAAGCTACTCACATAGGATGGGAGTTTAAAGCCCAAAGGCTTTGATGACATGATACCTAGTGTCTTGCAGAGATCTGCCAGAGCAAGGAATGGAAGCTGTAATGGTACAGAAATAACCCCCAAAAGACAGGCTAGAAGGCCAAGTGAGGACCTTCAGCGACACATGAACCGTACTGAAAGTTGTTCTATTAGTGATTCATTTTATTCTCCTCTGATGAAGCAGCATGGGGATTAATTCATGTAATCAAAAGAGGTCAGAAGATCATTGTATTAACACTTACCTGGCAACCTGCCTTAACTGGAACAAAACCAGTGCCATCCAGTCACTAAGACCTGTATCCTTTTTAAGGATGTATAGGTACTTCTATTTGTTGCAAGTGGCTTTATGTTTTAGGTCAAACCTTTCTTAAAATATTTTGCCTGTTTTAGCTTTAAAATGTATATTTATTAAAAGTATTGAAACAAAATATTTCTTGTATTACAATTTATTAAATTAACAATAATTCAAAAAAATCTTTGGTACTTGAAACTCCTTTTTGATATTTGGTAGTTGAAACTCACTTTTTGATATTTTTAACTGAAACTTATTCAATTATAGGACAAAGTAAAATACAATATAAAATATTAAATTTCCAAGTTAGTATCATAGTTTCTGCATAGCACTTTGGAGCACTTTAAGCAGATAGGCTTTTTGCACTTAGTACATGACTAAGATGTTTTCTTATCTTTTGATAGGCAAATGTAACATTGTTTTCTATTTGCTGGCTGTGCCTGATTTTCTTGAGGTAGATTGGAAAATACCCTAAACCAAGTTCATATTTGGTTAGGAATGCTTTTATCATATGCTCATTGCTTCAATTCAGGAAGAATTAATTCTCATCCTAATAGCTTTATAAAGTCCAATTGTGATAACTGTTTTCCAATCTGAACTTTCATATATAATGTATGGATTTATTGCCACCATATCGACCTTTCTAAAAAAAAATGGCCATCAGTCATCTACAGGTTCTGTGACCAACAGAGTAATTTTTGCACTTTTGATCTAGCACATCTACTCCTGATATTATTATTATTATTATTATTATTATTATTATTATTATCATTATATAAAGATATCAGCTCAGGCCTGCAGCAGTGCCACTGTGGTATCCAATCCTTTCAGATCTCAGAGAAGCACTGGCAGTAGTGTTTCACCTGTTGTACATAGGGTCTCTATGAGTTGGACACCAACTCAGTGGTATCTAACAACAACAACAACAACAACAACAACAACAACAACAACAAAGCTATCAGTTCAGGTTTACCAGTGTTTTCATCAGTATTGGAATGCTGATGCATAGAAGATACTACTGTGGCAGCTTTTGATTTTTTGGTGACATGCAAAAGCGTTGTTATATCAGCATGATACACATACAACGAAGAATTTATAGGTTGGATTCTTGCTGGTAAAATCTCTAGGGGGGGATTTCTTTCTTGTTCTGTTGCATAGTGCTTAGATAAGTTAGCTTTCACTTTTGGAACTCATTTACTAGTTCAATTGAAGTAAGCCAGTTGTCTCCAGTAATGGTGCAATTTGAACAGTAAATTTGTTTAGCTAAATGAAACACCAAATGAGTTGGTTTGCAGAACCTCAGAAGATGTTTATCCAATCCTTTGCCATCAAAATCTTTTCTGCATTATAAATAAGTGATGAAAGAACAGCTGGTTTTTGCACCTGCTAAAATCAGAATTTTTATCTTGTATTTCTTGGGTTTCTTAGACGTAAATATTCTGAAATGACAATGACCACAAAAACCTACAAGCATGCTGGGCACAGTGGCGCATGCCTATAATCCCAGTGGCTCGGGAGGTGGAGGTGGGAGGATTGCAAGTTTGAGACCAGAGGCAGTCTGTGTAATTTAGCGAGACCCTGTCTCAAAAAGTAAAAAAACTGGGCTGGGGGCACAGCTCAGTGGTCCAGAACTTGCAAAGCATGCAGGTGCGAGACCCTGGGTTCAATCCCTGGTACCACAAAGCAAAAACAAAAAGAAAAACAAAAAGAAAAACAAAAACCTACAAGCATGTTGTCAATTTTAACATATTGTCCTAATGTGAAATTGCTCTGAAAATTTTCCACAAGCTTTTCAAGACAGCAAGTTATAGGTGCTGCTGGATCATTTTAATACCTTAGTTGCCTAGGTTCAGAATTATAGAAATGAAGGCATGTAAGTAAATTCAATATTCTTTTCAGTGACATATTGGAGCAAAAATGATCTCTACCCATTCCATCTGTAGCAAACATTGTGGGTAAGTCTTCATTTCTTAATTTAAAGGCACCACTGTACATATGTAGTCCTATAAAAGTTTGTAGTTTGGTTATGTTTGAACTTTTCAGTTCTGGTTGATCCTCTAATTTTTCACAGGGTTTTGCAAGTTTTTCATTTGTCTATAAAATAATTTCTTCCTGTATTTGCTCAGAAAATAAGCAATGCCAAACATCTCTAATATGTGAGAGTTCTTGCAAATTTTTTCTAGGACCTGTGGCACCTGGTAATTTTATTGTCAAGTTATTAATGGCAGAAATTCTTCTGGATCTATATCTTTCTCCTTTAGTCCACAGGAGTTGATTTTTCACATAAAAATATTTTTTGTTATTACTTTTGGTGTCTGCTATTAAAGTTGCTTCCTCATCTCCTTTTCCTTCTGCTTCTCTTTATTGTCTTTCTCTATATTATTCTACTCTTTCTTCCCTTACTTCTGTTCTACTTCTTCTTGATTAGTAGCTGTATCTCAAGAACGCAGACTGTCGATCACTGTCATGATCATCCATATCACACACATTTTCATCTTGGTGCTGGGGATTAAACCCAGGTCCTAAGAGAGCACAGAGCAGCACTCTACCAACTTAGCTAAACCCTAGCCCCTTGTACCAGTTAGTGAATCAAAATCACACACGCAACTACCCAATAAACAGGCCTAATTTTAAGAAGGCAGTGAATAGATGAATGCTTGCACAGAATTAGCACATATAAGGCAAATATAAGATTGCTTAAGTCTGTTAGACATGTGTGTCACCAGTTAAGTGTGAAAGCCACTACTTTTACATCCTGAAACACACCCAGAAAATTGTGCAAGGACAATTACCCTGAAGTTTGGGAAACAGTGTAGCACATGCCCAGTAGAATGTGGTACAAAAAGTAACTAGACTACACATTTCTACCCCGTGGCCTCTCTCCAGTCCTGGGGTCTGGAACGTTGGAGTGTCAGCGTGAGCGCTGGATAAATGCTGTCTGGATGAGCAGGTGATAGGCAGGATAAGGACAAAGTAATAAATGAGTCTCCTGGCTGTGGATAGGGAAGAAAGACCATCCTTCCCTTTCCTGTCCAGAAGAGGCTGTGGCCATCCCATGTAGTCTACAGGAGTCAGTGGATAATGTATTCATAATTCAATGTATTGTTTTTTGTAAATACAGGAAATGTGAAGGGAAGGGTGTCTGTTTGGCAAAGGCTAATTAAACTGTGCGATGCTCCTCTTGACTTTCAGAATCTGGCTCAAGGAAACATGAGTCACCCAGTGTTGGAAGTGTGTCTGGACTGTGCCCTCATCTACTGCTAGAATCTCCCGAAGGTATCCCAGAGGCCGGTCCTGCCAAGGTCTTTTAACCATTGCTCTTGTTGAAGTATCACATGATGCATAAAAACGTGTCTCTGACATCTCCACTCAGCCTTCATCTTTATAGTCTGCATCCCTTGCCCTTATCACCTTCCCACTTCTGATTTGTAGGACTACTTTTCTTGCTTGGGGATACCCTTCACCCCAGCTTGAACTTGCTTTGATCTTTTCCTTTAGTTCACAGAAGTTATTTCCATGTGAAATGGAAGGTTGTGAATTTTTCCTTTGACTTCCAATGCCAGGTACTTTTTTGAAAGCTGCCGGCATGGTGTTCCATTCTTATTTAAAATACTGGGAGAGGACAGATGTTGTTGTTAGGTGCCTTTAAATCAACTCATAAGGACCCTCAAGGTTTTCAATGGCTGATTGTTTCAGGATTCCTTCTGGAGAAGATTACTTCATCCTTCTCCTGTCTTTGTAGAGCTGGGGATCCAATCAGGATCCTCAGAGAGTGTGGAGCAGCACTCAACCAACTGTGCTAAACCCCAGCCCACTACTGCAATAGGTAGTATTTAATTTGCATTGATCTACGAGGAATTAAAACTCAATCAGAATTTTGGAATTTTGGCCTTACAGTCTGGGGAAACTGCCCAAATCAGAGTTCTAAATCCATAGGGAATTTTGTTGTTGTTATTGTTGTTAGGTGCTGTTGAGCTGGGTTCAACTCATGGTGACCCTGTGTATGACAAAACAAAACACTCCCTGACACTGTGCCATGCTCAGTACTGTGTCAGTGTTTCTCTGCCATTCACAGGGTTTTCAATGCCTGATTTGGGAGTAGGCTACCAACTTCTTCTCCCAATTTTGCAGTGCTGGAGATCGAACCCAAGGCCTCAGAGAGTGCAGAGCAGCTCTCTACTGACTGAGGTAAACCCCAGCCTTAGGGGGCTTTTTTCTGGTACTTTATATAGGAGTGGTTACTCTAGGAAAAATTAAGGCAGCCCTTGCAACCCAGCCTGAGGCACTAACTGCTTTAGGAGACACAGAAAGAGGGTTTAAGATGACATATTCCAAGTTCCCATATTCTTGTTTTCCCCTCTGTTTAATTTTGCCTGTGTCACGACGCCTTTTAGAAATAGGACTTCTGTGCTGGGAGGGAGGATGAGAGGATGAGCACACAGCCCTGGGGGAGTATATCAGGAGTCTTGTTGAAAGGAAGTACAATTTGAAAAGCTTATTCAACTTAGTATATATTATTTGGCATTTGAAAAACAGCAACAACAAAAGTAACAACAAAAATCCTGTTTTTCCAAAATAGTAAATTGTCGGTATGGATGAAATTATCTTTGAAGTAAAAGATCTAAGTCCTAAACCCAAAATGAAGGAGTCATAGAACTTTCTTCGTTTTGTCTGTAGGTGGAAGATGTGTCATGTGTCAAAATCTGAATATCAGGTACATGAAAATATGGCAGTCCTCTTGCCAAACTGTTCAGTCTAAATTGGTATTTTAAACATAGCTAATGGAGTGGTGAATGAGAGAGGTCAGCTAAGTTATCTCACTGTCAGATGTTAATGACCCAAAACAAGGCAAAAGGTGCATTTGTAGTCATTTTGATTCTAGGTTTCACTGTGTTTGGTAGGTTAAAATGTTTTCTATGTAGCAGGTTGGTGTCATTACACATTTTGAGGCTGCTGTAGAAAAATCATACAACTCTAACTGTGGGCAACTGTACCATCCACGGTTTCTGTCTCTGTTGGCTCTTCTGTTCCATTGAGAAATTCTTTTGTGTGTTTCTGGTCCTTGCCTTGTCCCTTTCCACATTGGAACAGTTTCTGTCTCCCTGAGATTTTTTACCATGATTTGATATTCCTTGCTTCTGGCAGATGATCTGGTCTTTTACCTCATGGGAAGGGTGGATCTTTTGTGTGTATTCCTTCCAATTTTACCTCTGGTATGAACTTCATTTGCCTTCTTAGTCATCCTATATTGTGTTTCTGAGCAAGGCGAATCTTTCCATCCCTGGCCTACATCCACTGTTGTCATCCCTTGAAGCGTTTTCTGTTGTGTGATCCTCTTTCTGGTAGCCCTTGCCTCTTCCTCCCTGTGGTTAGTTCCTTCTGGCACAGCAACAGGTTTAAGCTTCATCCAGTGTAGAACATTCTCCTTTGACTCAGTGTGTCCCCAAGTTCTGGAGAGTGTTTGCTTTCTCTAACTCTCAAATACTACTAGTCTACTTTGATCTGTTTTCAGACTCCACCCACCCCTAAAAAACCCTGTCAAGGTGCACAGGGACTTCCTGGTTGCTAAGTTCAACAGATTCTTTCAGGTCTTTCTCTTTCAGGCCTGACTTTTCTGCAGCACTTGCCACTGTCTTCTTGCTTGGCGCCTGTGAATTTACTCCTCCTTTGACCTTAACATCTGGTCTTCAGTCTCTTGTCACAGATCCTCTTCCTCTGCCTGCTCGCAAAATAATTGTTCTCCTGGATTCTGTCTTTGGCCCACTTCTTATTTTATACCGTATTTTCTCTGGTTTCTCTTATACACTCTAGGAACTTCACTACTGCCATATTCTGGAGATTCCTATGAATATCTGTAGCTAAGAACATTCTCTTAGAACCTGTGTATGTGTGTGTGTGTGTGTGTGTGTGTTTGAGACAGGAGCTTGCTGTGTAGACCAGATTGTCCTCGAACTTGCAGTCATTCTGCATCTGCCTGCCGAATACTGGGATTACAGGTGTTTGCCACCATACTTTCTTCAGAACCTTGGTTTTATCATCTTCTGTACCATGTCTCTTTCTGGATGCCACAGAAGTGTTTCAGACTCTGCAGGTACAAAATGGGGCCTATTTTGTTTTAGGGAGCCACTGCCCACTCCGTTTTCTCCAGCAGAAATCTGAGGTCATCTTTGATTCCTTTCTGTCCTTCATTTGTTTTATGTCATGAGCCATTAAGTACTGTGCATTGTCTCCTCAGCTCTGGCTCCATTATTTATTGCCTAGGCTATTTAAGTACTCCCTTAACTAGTTTCCTTATTTTAGTCTTGCTGTCTTGTCTTCTGTCTTTAACATTGTCACCTACTCGTGTGGCTACCACCAGGAAAGCACTTCATTGAATTTGAATGATGTATATAGAAAATTAAAGTCTCTAGTCTTGTTGATTAAGCCTTTCTATAATCTACCCTCTGCCTGTCACAACAACCTCATGTACCCCAGCTCCATGTCTTACATCCATCACAACATGATGGACTTTAGAATGCACCTTGCTTTGTTTGTACCCCTTAGTACAGGGCTTGATTTTTCGAAGTATAAAAAGGTTTTATTCTCTGTCTGCTGTTCATCATGACTTGCGGTCATGTTTATAGAAAGTATCCAATGTGATAAATTAATTCCCAGAGTTAGAAAGTATTTGAACTGTGACATAACTTCATTCGCCCATTTAATGAATAACTCTCTTTTCTCATACCCTAAGTATTGGTTAAGCTCAAGTAACTCCTAGGGCAGTAAACTCTTTACCTCTGCCAACAAACTGTATAATTTCCAGATAACCATGGTGACAAGATTTTGTGAAAAATATTTTCTTTATTTAGCTTTTATCTGCTGATTCTGATTCTTGATCTTGGTTTTTCCAGAACAAGTATGATCTTTCTTTGTTATGATGGTTTATAAAATGTTTGAAGATATCTGTACTCTCTGCCTGGTAATATTCCAGATTATGTCAAATACTCCTCTTTCTGCATGGTGTCAACTGTCTTTGCCTTTTAGGGGGGTCCTTTAGCTGACTCCTGGTAGCCTGTGTATTTCTGTGTTTACCAACCTGCCCATCTCAGAGCTTTCAGGCCTGTTTTCCTGGTGGCCACTGAACTTTCATACTGTACCCAAGATTGCATTAGGTGCTGGGGCAGGTGCTTCACTTCGCTGATTTACTTTGACTATCTGCTAAAGTCATTCCTTGTTTCCACTCAAGGGGAGAAACCTGACCTCCCTTACATTCATCCTATCACAATTTGTTTGAAAGCCAAATTTTTATATTTTGTACTTATACAATTATATTTTTGATCTAAATTTTATCCCTGCTGGATTTTGTCCTATTAGGGAAAGTGTTTTGTGAACTCTCATTCTCATCATACAACATTTCAGTCTCCTCCCTGGCTTTCTGTCAATGTAAGCTTATACCATTGAGGAAACTACTCAGTAAAGTGAGATAATAATATCTGGTATTCCTGTAGTTATTATTAGATATTATTAATAGACACAATTTCCTGGGCATTCACTATATGCCAAGCATCACAGCTCAGCATTACCTCATGTCTCCTTGCTGGTTCCACATAATGTCCTGAAGTTGTTGTTGTTGTTGTTAAGTGCCGTCGAGTCAGTATCCGACGCATAGCGACCCTCATAGGATTTTCAACGGCTGACCATTTTGGGATTGCCTTGGGAGTTGATTGCCAGGTACTTCTCCCATTTTTGTGGTGCTGGGAATTGAACTCGGGACCTCAGAGACTGCAGCGCAGCGCTCTACCAACTGAGCTAAATCCCAGCCCCAATGTCCTGAAGTAGACACTATTAATACCTTTACCTTATATATGAGCTTCTGAATTGGATATAGGTCCCTAACAGCAGCCTCTGGAAATCTTGCTTTCGTTTGGCATTAATTTACATGTCTACATCTTTTGTGTAGTCTTTTGACCAGTTATGAACAAATTCCTTCCTGTCTTAGAATCTAAAACATAAATGGCATATATAGAAGATACAGTATGAAAAAATTGTGTATTTATCTTCATGATTTTGTTGATTACTATAGTCATTGAGGAAATTATGGAAAATATGATGTATGACAAGAAACAAGAAAATAATCATCTTGAAGCTTGCCAAAAATAACTACTGTTTACTTTTTAATATTTTTTGGCTTCTTTACATATACTTATAATATCACGTTAATTATGCTTATCAATTCTTTCCTAGTTCTTCTAAAAATGCAGTGTATTCTGCACTGTCTTTCAAAGGGACTGTTATATAAGTGGCAAGGAGATTGTTATTTGGTACACTGATTATATGTTATTCTTATATTTATGTTAGTAGATCTGTGTAACTTTTTAAAAATAAATTTACAATGAGAAATAACATATCTTTCTTTTTCCCCCTTTTATTGGTAAATATTGGTGAGGTATGGAGTAATACAGTATTTGCTTTTTCCATTATGCAGCTATTACATAACCTTTGGTTACACTTCTATCAACTTATGAGGTTTATGGAAACTTTTGACTAATATCTAGTAAAACTCTTATGCATATTTGGGTTATGTTCCCCTATTTTTCCCATATGAAGTACTCATGAAACATATCTTTCATATTCATTTATTTGTAATATTGGTATGTGAACCAAAATTGAATTATATTGACTAATTAATAATACCTGTGAGTTTATATGCAATTTTATTTTGAAAATGTATGACTTTGTTTATTAGTGTCTTTGTTTATAAGTAATGGAGGAAAGGAAAGCATAATATTACATTTGAAGAAAATTATCTTTATAATAGAATATGATATTCATTTTTCATTTATTTACTTAGAATTATTACTTTTTTCTCCAAAGAAAATGTACTTGTTGAGGGAATTTGACTTATTGGGTCAATATCTTGTTACCTGGATTTATTTGAATTATGTATTGAGTCTGGGGGAAAATATATGAATTATGAAAATGTCTAGTAGACAAGACATGTTGCTGGCTTGTTTCATTACTCAAGAAAACAGATTTCTCTCTTCTCCCTAAAGTATCATCTGATTTACCCTCTTTCTGCCCTACTTATAAACATAGCGAGAGATTTGTTGCTTCTGCAGTGTTAATGCCCTTTCCTCTGAGGGAATCATTTGCACATATTTCAGATAGTGGTTCTTTCCACCACTGCCAACGTACTGCTTGCTTTGTCAGGATGCTCTTGTTTCTACCAGGAACCGTTCTGTTTGAGCAATGTTAGAGTGAGACCTGTCTGGACATCTGAGCTTTGTTTCCCTCTCAGAGTGAGCCTCTTTTTTCTGTTCTCTCTCCCCCTCTGGACCGCATTGCAGAATCACCTGATATTCCCTTGCCCAGAACGAGCTGCTTTAATATTTCCTTTGGTTGAATAAACTTTGGATCCAAGGCTGTCTGGGTCTCTCCAGGGGAGCCAAACTAGATGGGCCTCAGTTCTGCTGCCTGCTGCTCTGTTTGTCAGTGGGGTGGGCGCAGCAAGTTCCCACTGCCTTTGGGCTTATGCTTGACCCCACATGCTGGGGAGATTCGAATTCCCTGAGGATGCCTGACAGAGCATGATGCCTGCATTCATTCTCAGAGCAAACAAATGAAAGGAAGATGCTGATAGCAGTGGCTAACATTTAACACATACTCACTACACATCAGAAACTTTGCTAAGTACTTCATATAAGTTTCTTAATGATCTGAAGCAGTTCTATGAAGTAGTTAATTGTGTTATCCCACTTTACAGGTGAGGGGAGGTGTGGGGAGACTCGGTACCTTGTAGTAACATAGCTTATATAGTAATAAAGACTCAAACTTGGGTCTTAGGCATGCCACAGTGATTCCAGAAAGTGAGGCTTTAAAACACCTCCCTCATCCCTGTCGACCTTCCCCCGGTCCTCAGAAAGAAACACATACTGTAATTTAAAAGTGTGGCTGCTCTGCAAAGATAACTTCAAGAGATTTCCTGAGAATTTTTCCTCATGCCAGATTGCAAACTGAGTCATTCATATGGGAATTTTTTAGTCTCCACTGCTTTGAAGCCTGTGTTTTTTACATTGTTCTTTGGAAGAAAATCCAGGTGTAACATGTAAGTGAAATAAATGTAATGAGACAGATCAGTGGAATAGTATAGAGCCCTTGGGTTAGGATTTCCACTACTCCAGTGACTAACTCTATGACCTTTGGCCAGTTCCCCCAACTCAGTGTCCCATTCTCCTCACCTATAAAGTTGGTCATATATACTTCATTGAGTTGTTATGAAAATTAAATGTGTAAATACATTTAAGTCTTTGTAAAAGAGCCTGGAACACAGGAAAGCCCCATTGAAGGGTTAGTAATTATGGAAATAGCTGGAAGCTCCTACATATAGGAGTTTTGCTGCCAGGTTATGCTTGATGACTCCACTTGGACTGAGAAGGCTTGATGTAGGATTTAGAAAGATTTATGATTATAGGACAGGAGAGAGATTTCTGTAGGACAAGAATGGTAGGAACAGGTAATGTGGGAATGAAGTATTACTTAAACAAATTTTGGAGATACAGAAGTATAGGTATATCTTAAATTACAGATGACAAATAAGTTTCAGCTCATGGGCCAATTTAGATACCTTTAGTAAACACTATTCTGAAGTCAGGTCTAGAAGGAGCAGAATCCAATACAGTGATAAGTTAGGATTCAGAAGGCACTGGGATGTGGCAGTCTGTGCTTGACAAATCTTTGCTCTTCTACTCATACTGCTTTTCTAATGACAAAGACCTTGGCTTCTTGCCACTCTTTTAAATGACTGGTCTTTCCGCCACATCTTTCCGCTGCCTCCCTGGTGTGTAAGATGAATACCAGGAAGACATTGGAACTTTGATATCCTTCGAGAGGAACTAGGATTTGATTCATGAAACCATATTGGGACTTAATTGAGGGAAATAATATATTCATGAGGTGCATGTTCAAAAAGAGTTTGCCAACATTGAGCACAAGAAGAAGGGTGCTGATAGTAAAATCTGATAGTAAAGTGAGGCAGTCCTACCTGTTCTTCAGTTAACAGATTAAACATGTGTGAGGAAAGAAAGAGAAACAGTAAGGTAACCTAAAAGGGAGTTACTGATAAGAACTCATCATGGTTCATGATGGATTAGACTTATGGAAATAAAGGCAAGTAATTCAACACCTGTTATAGATACTGCTTCCTGTGAGCACATTAAAAATTTGATACCTAGAGAGGTTTAGCATTTTTATTTTAGGATCCTATCTTAAGTGTCTAGTGTGGGTCTAGTGTGGGTAAGCCTTTGGGGGAAGGCACTTTGTGGGGAAGGCACTGTGGGGGACTGGGTAGAAGACTAGGGTTGACCCTGGGTTCTGCTATTAACAAAGGGAATGATTTTGAGTGGGTCATCCCACCTTTCAGAGTCTCAGTTCCTTCACATCTAAATTACGGGTGAGCAGACTGTTGTGAGGGGCTGGGATTTAGCTCAGTTGGTAGAGCGCTGCTCTGCAGTCTCTGAGGTCCCGAGTTCAATTCCCAGCACCACAAAATGGGAGAAGGACGTGGCAACCCACTCCCAAGGCAATCCTGAAACAGTCAGCCATTGAAAAACCTATGAGGGTCATTATGAGTTGGACTCAACTCGACGGTACCTAACAACAACAACAACAAGACTGTTGTGAGGATCAGCTGAAATCAAATACAGCAAGTCCTAAAAGTAGCACTGGCATGGAGGTTCCTAATAAAGACTGGGTCCTTCCTTCCCCTGCCCTGTGCTGTTCCTACTTCTCCTCTGTGGCTGAGGATGTCAAAGGCAGCTGGCATCAGGGCCTAGGGGCACCATGACTCAAAGTATTGGGTGCTTTATTGTTTTCCTCAGAGGAGAAAGTGGGGCCAATAATGCCAGCCGGTTGGATAATGCTTTTATTTCTCTTTGTACCTAGAAGTCATTTTTGTGGTTGTTCTTGCTATTTTTATTTATGGTGTGCCATTTTTGGAAACAGAAAACAAGGAAATATGACTTTAAATTTCAGCAGAAGTCCTTGTGTGATCTTCCAGTTATTGTCATCATGGGGCCTCTGAGATGTGCCCTTCTCAGGGCACAGTGGACTTTATGTGTTTTACATAAGGAAATGAAAATAATGGCTCTGCTGCATGGATCCCATCTTCCTGTGAGAAGGAAAAGGTGGTGACACAGAGAATGGATTTTCCTGAGGGTCTCCAATAAGCCACCTACCCACTGTGTAATCCTATTTCCTTGGCTGTCATCCAGATAAAATCAGTGCCAGAGAGGATGTTGTAAGGCCTAGAGTTAAGTTGTAAATCACTGTCTACAGTTTCAGGCTCATGGTGGATGCTCAGTAAACACTTGTGCCTTTTTCCCCACCCCTTGAGACAGGACTGCCTGTTCACTGCTGTGTAAAGCTGTGAAGCTGAGGATTCCCCTGCTGGTGCTTGCTCAGGAAAGAGGGGCGCCTTCTGCAGCCTGAACTGTTGTCCTCATATGAGGAGCTGCTGCTTCTCAATGAGTTATATGATGTAGAGTTTCTGAAAACATGAATTAATGGACTCTGAGAACTCAGGGTGGGGGGAAGTCACGTGGTAAAAGCTTTCTCCTGCTACTTTTAGGCTGGTGTGTGTATATACATGTATTCTTGTGTATGTGCGTGTGTGGTGGGAGGGGATAAATACAGGGGTAGATGAGAGACCAGAAACCTTCATGTCATTAAATTTCAGTTCTTACAGGTGTGGCCTGTGTAATTTTGCATTGCCTTCACTCTGTTACAATAATAATAATAAAAATAATACTAAGAATTTAAAATCCACGGCCACCAAATTTAAGAATGGTGCTGCTTCCCCAGCCAAAAAGAAGATGGCAACCAAGGCAGCTTCCTGGTGTGGGATTGGCTGGGGAGGGGCCCAAAGTCAAGGCAGCTGCTCCTACTAAAAGGAGTGGGTCTGTGCTGATACCTGCACAGCTGACCAGGAAGACAGAGGCCTTTCATTGGCCAGGGTGTCAGCATTCGAGGTGTTCAGCAAGAAGACAGAAGCTGAGAGCTACTGGCTGGCATTGAAGGAGTCCAAGATTCTGGTTGAACTTTTATTATCCAATAACCCATCACTCTGTTTATTTAATTGTAACCTGTTTAACAATAAAGGATTTAAGATTTTTTTCCCACTGAAAAAAAGAAATTGCCTTACATACATGTACCTTACATTTCTAACTTCATTTTTTTGTTGGAGTATAATTTTTCAAAAGTTGAAGACAGAATATTTTCATATAAATGTATAATAAACATATACTAAAGGTTTTATTCAACTCATTAATTAACTTGGTATCAAATAAGATGTTAAAACTGGTTCAAGATGTATTTGAGGAGCTAGGTATTTATGAGCTATTTAGTAAAGGAAATTTAGAATAAGATTTGCCATAAACTATTATATTTGGAATTATCATCTCCATTGGACAGAAACTATTTGCTTCTCTGCTGAATCAAAATCCTTAAGTCAATCTCTATCCCTATTGAGTGGTAAAGGTGCCCAGTTCAGAGAAAACTAATCAAGGGGCAAACTAAGAAATCACAGATCTCTGTTGCCACTTTCCAAATTTTTGGTGACTTTTCTCAGTGTCTTGCTTTAAATTGTCTCCTTAAAACGTCTCAATTTGTACAAGGCTACAGCTTTGATTTTGGGAAAAATTAGCATAACATAATATAAAACCTAGTTAAGAATGTGATTTTTTCTAATTTTGTTTTAATGTTTAAGTGTTTATTTAAAAAATATGTTTGATAATGTCATAGAGTGTGTGCAGTTTTAGAAGGTAATGTTTATGGAGTTTCCATTTCTTTGAATAAGTTGTTTTAGATCAGAGATACAGAAATATTGAATAGTGAACTCAATCATGGCTCTCAGGATCCTTCAGCTCTGTCCCCAAATCACTTTCTGCTGTGCCTCAAAGAACTCCCTCGCCCTGGTGTCCAGTCCATACTCTAGGCAAACAGAGATGTACTTGCCCAGACCCATGGTATACAGTGGTTTTTCTTGTGGTCTCTGCTTGGGCCACTTCCTTGGCTAGAATGAATTCTGCCACGTTCCTGACAGTTGGGCCAGCCTGCCTTTCTTTTCTTTTCTTTTTTTCTTTCTTTCCTTTTCTTGTGGTAATTGGAGGTTGAACCCAAGGCTTTGCACATACTTTGCAAGTCCTCTACCACTAGGCGGCACCCTAGCCCATTTTTTGTTTTTTTGTCTGGTCTTGAACTTTTGATCCTCCTGTCTCAATTTACTGAGTCGCTGGGATTATAGGTATGTGCCACTATGCCCGGCTGACAGTTGGAATTTCTAACAGCAGACTGTAACTAACCTCCACAAAGCATTCTCTGAAGACTTCAGCTTTAAGGGTTATTGCTATGAATACTCGGCAATCTCTTTACATTTCTTATAACACATTATCTCTGATTTGTTATTTGAGGATTTGCCTTGTTTATTCCATTGTTGTTGTTATTGTTGTTGTTGTTGTTAGGTGCCAGGTCTGACTCAAAGCGAACCTATGTGCAACAGAATGAAACGCTCCTTGACACTGTGCCATGCTGGCACTATGTCAGTGCTTTTCTGCTATTTCAATGGCTGTTTCAGGATTACTTTGGGAATGGGTTACCATGTCCTTCTTCCATTTTTGTTGTGCTGGGGATCAAACCGGCCTCAGAGAGTGCATAGCAGCACTGTACCAACTGCACTATTCCACTAGAGTAATATTTTAGGGTAAGTGTGGCATCTTATCTATTTGTCTTTGTATTTCCAGATGGCTAGGGGTTAGCATGAGGCTTTGTGTGTCCCACAGCCTCTTTGAGCATTTATTAATTTGAGGGGAGTATCAGAATTGGTGGGGGAGAACTTAATGTTGTGCTCAGCAAGCAGATTGATACTTTAGTCAAGCAGCTTTGGTTCACTGTTTAACACAATTAAATACCTACTGTGCATCAAGCATTGTGCCAACTTGGGCCAAAAGTCAAGTAAGGCATTCCTGTAGTCTTTATGTCATGCCTAGCCTCTGGCAGGAAGTATGCAGCATGACTCTTTCTTAAAATCACATGGCCTGTGGATGGTGGATCTGTGATTAAAAATCTACATCTGTTCAGCTTCAAAGCCACCAAGTGAAAAGCTAGTAGTTCTTTTTTTTTTTTTTTCCTTTTGATTTTGAGACAGGATCTCACTAAGTTGTGCAGGCTGCCTCTGTCCTCGAATTCATATCCTTCAGCCTCAACCTCCTGGGTCACTGGGATTATAGACATGTGCCATGACACATGGCAAAATCTAGCAGTTCTGGGAGTAGATTGACTCCTCAGAGGAAAGCAGTAATCTTGCTTTGCCTGTTCACTGAAAAGGCAGGTCTTGCTCTGAAAACATCATTAAATCAAACCATTTTGTTTTGTTCACAAACCAGGTCCTCCAGAAGCTGGGAAAAGCTGATGAAACAAAAGATGAACAGTTTGAAGAATATGTCCAGAATTTCAAACGACAAGAGGTGAGTCCATTTATCTGGTTTCTGGAGTGGGAAGAAATGTGTATATGTTTTACCATATGATATGATTTGGGTGTTCCCTAAGGTTTACGTGTTGGAACTTAATACCCACTGTGAAGTGTTAAGAAGGTGGAAATTTAATCTAATTATGGTGTTTAGAAGTGGGGCCAGGCCAAAGGTACCTGCCGGTAATCCCAGCAAACTGGGAGGTGAGTCAGAAGGATCTGGAATTTAAGGCCAGAAGCAGGCTGTGCAACTTAATGAGACTCTATCTCAAAATTTAAAAAATGGAAAAGATATTGGAGGTGAAGTGCAGTGGTAGAGCACTTGCCTAGTATGTGGGAAACCTGGGGTTCAACCCCCGAGTACTGGAAAAAAAAGGAAAGAAAAGAAGTGGGAGGTGATTCAGATTAGATGATATCAGGGTGGAGCCCTCAAGATTGAATTCCAGTGGCTGTGTAACAAGAGGGAGGCCAGAAGAGATACCTTATTGCTGTGTCTTGCCTTGTGCTGCCTCAGGACTTGGTCAACAAGAAGACCATCATTTGTTGTGCTCCCTCGAACTTGTTACCATGGAACCATGAGCCTAACTAAATACCTTTTTTCTTTCTAACCCACTTGGTGAGTAGCCCTGTGTTATTGGCAATGGAAAATGGACCAAGACCATTTATAACTAAAAGCATTAAGATAGAAGACAGAACAGATGGGCTTGACATTAACTTGTGGGTAATGCTTGCTAATTGTGCAGCCTCTTTTATAGAAGACAAGAAGTGAGTTTGGAACTTAGAAGCTCAGGAGATCAAGACTTTGGTGCTCCAGACCTCTTCCATGAGGATGTCTGAAATAAAGGAAGGATTACACTTTTGACAATTTATATTCCACTAAATATTAGAAAGGTATTTCATTTGTTTCATGCTTCCAGATCATGAATTCTTTACAGAGATTACATTTCACCCAAGGAGGTGAAACTTGGTTCTAAGTGGGTGAAAAGAAATCTTACTCTTTTAATGATTAAAGCACAGATAAACACACATTAAATGCATAGATATTCAGTATATCTATCATATTAAAATTTCATGTTTGAGGGGATTGGGAAGAGGAAGAAAGGACATGGGCTTTTGAGGGTAAAAGCCTCAAGTCTACAGATCATAGTAGAGGTGAGGGTGGCTGAGGGCGAGGCCAGCAAATTCTGACAAATGGGATAGGACTTGGAGCCAAGGAGGGGACACTGACTTATTTACCTACTGTTGTTAGAGCTGCCAGTGACCACAGAGGGAATTATGGTCTCAAGGCTGACAACCAGGAGTAGGATGTCATTACTGGCTTTATATTGATTCCCTTGATCCTGTAGGCATTGAAGGATTCCTTTTTCCTATATGCATCATGGCCACTGTTGTCTCACATGCTATTTCTTTTCCTTGCCAGAGGGGTTGTGAAATCTAGTAAGTATTGAGATATGTAGACTAGTCTCCACTAAAATGTGTTCCTGAATGTCTCAGTTACGTCTCACAACTAAGAGTTGACTTGTGCAGGTAAGAACTCAACTTACTGTGAGTGGTAGTGGTCTTTCTCTGTCAGAAAATGAGAACAGAGACAGAGCAGTTGGGGAAAATAACAGAAGAATTGATCATATCCAAATTGCTGACTGATAGAGAGCTTTAGATTTAGCGAATATGGAAACAAAAGTTGCTAGAGATATGTTAGATCTGGGTCCATGGAATAAATTGTCCTCAGAATCCTGCAGAGCAGAGTCTGCGTGCCAAAGTTTACTGTCATCTGGGGAGTTCACACATCTTCCTCTGCACTGCAGTAAATCGATCAGTCAGTGCCTTTGCAATGGAATGGAAGGCCTAGATCTTAGTTCTCTTAAGAATACTAGTAGATTTTAAAGTCTGAATAAAACATCAAAACTTGGGCATATTTGAATTAGCAATTCTATTTTATAAGTGTGAAGCAAATAGCCTGGAAATGTTTCTCAAGGAGTCTCATGACCTTCCTTAGTTCACTCTGAAAATACTTTTGCATCAAAAACCTCTTCCATTTTTAAATACTCATCTTGGTATTTTGTGTTGTAATCAGAAAGAATAAGTGTGTACACATTAGAGTGGAGAGGGATGCCTTATCCTTTCTGTATATTAAAGGAATGGGAGGAAGAAGGGAAGAACATGGGAGGAATATAAGGAGAGGGGTTTAGTAATTTTTTGATGGAAACATGTTAAGCATTGGGAGGTACAGCTGAAATCTGAATTTATTAATGCTTTACAGAAAGAAAAGCCCTTTTTACCCTCATTGTGTATTAATGATTGTGATGATTAATCTTGATTGTCAACTGGATTGGGTTGAGAAGTACTTAGAGATAAGTGAAGTCTACCTCTGAGTGTGTCTGTATGTGTTCCCAGAGAGGATTAACTAAGTGGGGAGACTCCCTGAATGTGGGTGGCATTGTCCCATGGGGAGGGGGCCCAGATGGAGTAAAAGGGGAGGAAGGATGAAGCCCACTATTACAACATTCTCTCTGCTTCCTGGCTGCAATGAGGTGATCAGCTTTGCTCCTCCTCACTACTCTGTCCTGATGTTCTGCCTCACCCTGGCCCAGAAACAATGGAGCCAGCTGACCATGGCCTGAAACCTCTGAAACCATGAGCTAAAAATATTCTTTCTCCTTTAAATAGTTTCTCTCAGGTATTTGATGACAAGACAAAAAAGAAGAACATGGTGATTCATTCACATCTATTGCACATACTAAAAAAAGGTGTGTTTCTTATGTACAAACACTTAGGAAGAAAGATATACCAAGATTGTGGTTACCCTGTAAGGTTTATTATTCTTCATATTTACATTGTGGTGAATCATTACCCTAAAGGCTCCATACTCTAAAAGAATTATCTAACCAAGGAAATCTAGATTCCACATTTTTGTGGATTCTCCTAATCCCCAGAGATACTACTGAAGGTATAATATGAACTATATTTATGTTTGTATGATATATTATAGTCATATGACCACACTTGATTTAGTCAAAAGTAGACTTCACTTTTAAATTCCCTTAAGGGAGATGGTTGTTACATATATGTTCCCTGCTTGTTCATGTTAGGAACAAAGATGGCAGAAATGTCTATTTTTAAACTCTGCTTTGGAGCTTAGTTTAATTTATTCCAGCCTCAAATTTTCCTTTTGATTTCAAACTTCTTTTCCTAAGGGATAGTTTATATGAGACAGAGTGTAGATGCAGGGTCTGCACAGACAGTCCCAATTGTCCATTGGACTTCCAATTGTTGTAGTTTTGTGGCCTGTGTTTCCACAAACTGCTTAATTAGGACAAAGAGGAAAGGGGAAAGTGAGGGTAGAACAGAAAATAAACTCTTTACAAAGGACTTGGAATTTTCCATTATGAGAGCTAAGGAGAGCAAGGATTGTAGAAATCTGGCAGGAAGAAAACAAAATCTGACTCTAATCCTTCTTCCCCAGAGGGGTTCTCCCTAGGTTTTCCTCTTTTATCAGAGCTGCTAACAAGTAGCAAAACTGATTGGTGTGAACACTAGCTCTTTCAGTTCCCCTAGCTCCCTGCTGACAAACCCCTTAATGAGAAGAGAACAGCTCTCTCCGTGGAAGGAAGGTCCTTGACTTCTCTCTTTCTTTCCTGCTAATAAACTCACTTTTCCTGCTAATAAGCTCACCTTTGGCAAATGTGCTAATTACAACAACGAAATGCACTGTGGGCAGGTTGGGCATAGGTAGCCAACTATTAGATCACGTCTTAGTGGGTGCAGACCTGGTCCAGGTCTGATATAAGAGCAATGTTTCAAAAGTGGGACAGTAGAGCCTGGGTTCTCTCTCTCTCACATCTCTGTAGCTTTCCATTTCCATTGTGAGATACTACTGCTGTCGCTTCTGTCTACATCCACTCCTGGGTGGCCTGACTTTGGTGTCTATCCTAGTTTCAATCTGAAATGTCCCCCAAAGGTCATGTGTTTGAATATTTGCTCCTGAGATGGTGGCACTGTTCATGGAGGCTATGGAATTTTGGGAGGTGGATTTTAGCTTCACAGAAGGGGCAGAACTTTGGAAATTACCCTGCGCCCCCAATAAGTCATTCCTCTTGTAGGTTTCTTTCAGTTGGTTTCTCTGCCACAGTGACACTCCAGATGACTAACATAATATCACACAAGCTGAGTCTCCCTTATCTAAAATGCTTGGGACCAGTAGTGTTTTGGATTTTGGAGATTTTTGGATTTGTGGTTGTTTGCATAGACTTTACTTGTTGGGCAACATTAATCTGAAAATCTAAATACTCTTGAATCCAAAACTTTTAGGGCCATATCATCACTTGAAAAGTTTAGATTTCGGAGCATTTCAAATTTCAGACTTTCTGATTAGGGCTGCTCAACCAGTACCAACTATGACCATAAGATTCTCTCTGATCATGGGAATTGGGGACTAGAGACTCCAGGTACTATGTTACACCAGCAGCTGTCTGAAAGTTAGGTGGTGATTTATTCTCACACTGAGCTGCCCCTCATGGACCAGGGGTCTGGCTTTGCCACTTCATGTTTTCACCTCCACAGGGCTTAATGCTTTGCACTGAAGTTTAACACATACTGACTAAACTCAAAGCTGAACTGGTGGCAGAAATTATAATTTTGAAAGCATTCCTAGAATAAGTTTTCATTTCTGGCGTGAAATAGACATACATTGTATATATTTTTGGAGGCATTTTTATGGCTTTTTAGAACCTAGTATATGTATATAAATGATTAAAAAGAAATCTTTAAAATAGAAAGATTTTTTAAAAATATAAATAAAACATAGACTGCTATGATGTGTTAATATGTAGGTGACTTTTTAATGTATGCTAAGTTGTCATTAGGCTTTGAAAATGATTGCAATTTCTTTGAGTAGATAGGCCTATCAGATACCTTTAGACTATTTTTTAGACCATAGATAACCATGGTGTGAATATGTTGGTGTGTTCACCTTTCATTAATTATTAAAGAGTCTTGTTTCTGAGAAGGCCATTGTTTTGATTAAATGTGAATTTCTCAGGTCTGTTCTGAATAATGGCCCGGCATCAGTGACAGTGTGGCAAACTTTAGTCAGCCTACAAATCTTCCTATCGGCTTACCAGACCTTTTGGATTCACAGTGAGAATCTTAGCTGTTGAGTTTTGTGCTTACCAGGGCTGTATCTGTCAGCCTTTAGCTGCCTCAGAATCATCCAGAAGGCCTTGGTATGGCACTGATTCCTGGGCAATACCTCAGAGTCTCCAGCTCAGTAGGTCTGCAGCAAGGCCTAAGAATCTTCATCTCTGACAACTTCTGAGGTGGTGCCAGTGATGCTGGTCTGGGGACAACATATCAAGGACCAATGCATTGTATCTACTCATGCAGTTTTTTTCCCCAACTGCTTCCTCTGATTAGTCCTTGAAACTTCCACTTCTATGGTTGGTATGTATTTTTATTGTCTTTAAGACAAAATATGGATAAGGATTTGTTGGTCATGCTCTGGATTATCTTTAATCTGCATAGATCAAATTAAGTAAGAGGATCTAGTCTTCAACAGGGGTATTTGGGGTACAATTGAGCTGGAAGGTGGGTGCCTTGTTAAAATGCAAATGATCCTGCTCATTCCTTAATGAGAGATAGTTTAATGATGCTCTTTCTAGATTGTCTAGTTCAATAGGGCAAAGTATGGAAAATATTACAACTCTAGGTGTAAGGTCCTGGGATAAAAATGAAGAGTGTTTATTTGGGGAATCAGAGACATTTGGCAAATACAATGCCTTGAAGATCAAAATATCCTACCTTCAAGCAGCAGTAGCCACATTGGAAGGGAAATTTAAAGCATTAAATGCAAACATTGGAAACAAGGAAAGCCCTCAAATCAATAATCTAGTTCTTACCTTAAGAAAGTAGCAAAAGAAGTGCAAAATAAACCCAAGGCAAGCAAAATGAAGGAAATAAAAAAGATAAGGGCAGAAACCAATGAATCTGAAAATAGGAAACAATAGAGAAGATAAATGGAACTAAAAGCTGATTCTTGGAAAAACATCAATAGAATTGATACACGTCTAGCAGAGCTGACAACAAAAAGAAATAACCACCCTCAATGATGAAACAAAAGATTTCATTTTAGACCCTATGGCCATTTAAATGATAATAAGTGAATGCCATGATCAACTCTAAACTTAAAAATTACAACTACAAGGGAACAATTTCTCCACAACCATAAACTACCAATATGAAACACCAGAATAGTCCTATAGTCATTAAAGAAAGTAAATTTGCAATTTAAAATCTGAAAAAAGAAATCTCCAGGCCCAGAATTATGATATTTAAAGAAGCATTAGCACCAATTTTACATATTCTTTCCCAGAAAATAGGAGGGAGCACTTCCCAACTCTGTGTAAAACCATGCCACACCTCCAATTACCACTCAATATCTCCTGCTTTATTTCAACCCAGCCCCTTTCTATATTGCATCTCTTTCTTTGAGAGTGAAAAACTTGCTTTCCACTGTCCTCTGTATGTGTATTTATTTGTGCAGTACCCTCTGTGTAGATAGTTTCCTGACAGGAGAGCCACCTCTCCATGTCCTGTGCGCACCAGTCCAGTGTCCCCTGCTCTCTAGCTGTGAGTGATTCCTAACTACTGCACCTTCCCACTTCCTTCTACCCTCAGGGGTGGTGGGCCAAGGATTCTGCCCTTTGCTTGGGGGTTCTGCCTTCTGAGTTCCTTTGGGCCCACTTCTGGTACCATACCTTTGAAGACCTCCTTTCCACTGACTCTGGTTGTACATCAGTGAAAACATCCAGATTATTAAATGTTATTACCTAATTTAATGCTATAGTGAGGATTTTAAAAAACCCCACATCTGTGGGACAAAGTTGACCCATAGGCTTCACTATACTAACCACATAAGCATTATTGTATATCTCATTACACTGAATGATAAGCATCATTAATGTCCTAACGGAAAGTTAGCAGTTAATAAAATGTTAATGTAGTGGGTAATCCACTTTTAGACATTAGTAGTTTGGCAGTTAGTTAAAAATATGCCGTTTGTTTGCTTTTAGCCTTGAAAGATGAAATTTCATTCTCGGGTTTTAGAAGTATGAGATTCCTGCTTGCTGTCTCCTTTTCTCTACCTTATGCAGTGAGCCTTGAGATCCCAAGCAGCTCATTTGTAACCAGTGTCGTCTGACCTTTTCAGGAAATTCTTATGAGAAGCATAGCAGTAAGGTTCACCTGATGATAGGAGTGACTCTAATTACCCTTGTTCCATTGTGGCCATTAAGGGAAATCACAGTGGGATTGTCAGTGCTGTGATGGATGCTCCCTGAGGCCAGGGCAAGTACGGTACAAACTGCAGGCTTGTTATTTTTAGCACATATTCCTTTTGTTCCCTTTTTTCTAAAGTAAACATTATTCCAGGTCACGTTGAGAAAAAGAAATCATTTGCTGAGGACTAGGGGAAGGCTGAAAAATAAAATGTCTAAACTGTATTACTATATCAGGGTTCTCTAAAACCAGAAGGGTTAAAATGTTTGAAATGCCATGGTGTAGCATTCATAATGGTCACTGTGCAATGTGGGTTGAAGTGGCTGACTGCCTTTATGTTCAGTTTAGTGATCATTGGTAGACATCCTTTAGCAACATAACATGTTTAAATTGGATCAGGCTTATCTTTGTGTCATTTATGTACTGGGCCAGTCTGTTCAGTGAAGAGAAAGGAAGATGTTTGTTGTAGGATGAAGACCCACCAAGGCTTTTTAGTGGACCTGACAAACCTGGACAGAGTTCTGTTCACATTTCAGCTAAGAATGCATGAGGGAAGCTCCTGCTGAAAGTCGTAGCCACATAGGAAATCTCAACGGAGAATGAACTGTCTGTCTTTCAAGAAAATGATGGGAAACTGGGGTTGGTGAAAACATTTCTTATCCTTTAATGAAGTATAATAAAGCAAGATGTGAGGTGTGGAGGGATGCATTTTATTCAATCTCTACTTTTCCAGGAACATCTACCAATAACTTTTGCTATTTTTAAAAATTATATCTGACTCCACACATGCAGAAAAAAGTTTGACCTCTTGTCTGGGGTAGTTCCCTTAACTTGCCCCATAAAGAGTATGTGTCTACATAACATGGAACAAATTCTGCTTACTTGGTCTTTGGCTTTATTCAGTCCCCTGATATGTTGTTGTTGTTAGGTACCATCGAGTCATGTCAACACATAACAACCCACATAGGGTTTTCAATGGCTGATTGTTTCGGGATTTTCTCAGGAGTGGATTGCCATATCCTTCTCCCATTTTTGTGGTGCTGGGGATTGATCTTGAGACCTCAAAGACTGCAGAGCAGCACTCTACCAACTGAGCTAAATCCCAACCCCCACTGTCCTGTAGGACACAAATTATTTGTAGCTACAGTTTGCTTTGGGCTTTCTCTCACATGCAGAACACTAAACTTTTCTTTGGCATTTCCCTGGGATTTAATCATATTTCTCCTTTTACTATTTGGCAGAACTCAACAGCCAAACAAATCTCTTTAGAGATCATGTTAAGGAGGCTGATTTGAACCAAGATACTCTGTTGTAAGTGAAGGCAGAAAGGAAGTTGGTGCAATGACTAGTTGGTGGTCAGTGTCTGATGAAGTCACTTAGGGACTAGGCTCCTCTTCCATTTCCCCCACTGCATGTACTCCCTTATAATCAGACTGCTCTTCCTTGACTCACCATGTCCATTTTTCCAATTCTATCTCCTGCCTTTTCTCCTCTCCTATCTTCTCTTCCCTCCTCTCCTCTCCCCTCCCCTCCTCTCCTCTCCTTTCTTTTCCTTTCTTTTTTCTTTCCTTTTCCTTTCTTTCTTTCTTTTTTCTAGTCCTGGGACCTTGAGCCCAGGATGCTCCACTACTGAGCTGTACCTCCAGCGCCTTTTTTATATTTTTATTTTGAGACAGGGTCTCTGGCTGCCTCTAGCCTTCAACTTGTGATCCTCTTTCCTCTGCCTCCTGAGTTGCTGGTATTACAGTTGTGTACCTTGGCACCCAGTAAATCCTACCTTCTTTAAAGCCAACTGAAAGGATATACTCCACCTGATGTTTTCAAGTCCTCTCAGCTGGGAATCTCTCTTCCTCTGTATATCTTTCTAATATGCTATCTGTGGTCCACTTTTCTTACATGACAGTTATTTAGATGTGTGTTTGTGTCCTCATTTCTTTATCAAACATCTAAAGAAAGACATTGTACCCTAATCATTTTCAGAAATCTTCCAGAGCAGGGCCCAGTGGTGCATGCCTGTAATTGCAGCCACTCAGGAGGCAGAGACAGGAGTATCACAAGTTCTTTGCCAGAGGTAATTTAATGAGACTCTGTCTCAAAAATTTTAATTCCAAAGGATGGCAATAATGCATACAGACTAGATCACCCATGTAATACTGCCTAGAATATAAAAAAAAATAGATCACTATAGAAAAAAGTTTAGACTTAAATCAAAATTGGGATGCACATATATAGATAAATAGTCACACAAACAAGTAGAAAGGAGATCATTGGTGGGGGTGGAGAAGGGGGAACAGGGTCATGAGAGGGTAAGGGGGACGTTATGTGAGCAATGTGCAATGAAATGTATGTATGGAAATGTCACAATGAAATACGTGTCAGAATGATAGACATTAAGTTGTGCATTAAAAATTTCCAATAAAAAAGGTTAAAAAATCTTCCACAGCCTCTCACACCTGCTAAGTGTTAGTAAGTACATCCCAGTTTGACTTGCCTCCTTGTCACACATATTCTCTGTATTTACCCTTCATTTTGCATGTTCTGTGCTTTGTCGCTCATTCACTATTCCCTTTCCTTCTTTATTGGTACTTACTTTTACTTTCTTTAGTGTAAATTTTGGCAGCAAACTACCCATGAGGGGGACATTTGACATGGCTGAGGCTTGATCGTCACCTGAGTTCTGAAGTTTCCTGGGCAGTCATGATGCTCCATAATACCTGCTGGCATATGCAGAATTTCCAGTCTTCAAAGAGCCTTTCAGAGTTTTACAGCCTTATAACAACTCATTTTAATTATGCAGAACATTGTTTTACTGACCTTGAATCCAAGTTATGCTTTCCCCTTTGTAGAACTTTTAATTTTTAAATGTATTATTTCAGAGAAATTTCATTCTTCTCTGAAAGTACTTCTATCACAAAGCGCTGATATATTTAGCATATCAATGAATTGCTGCTGAGAGAATTTTGAGTCTTGTTCCCTGAATTTACACTAGGTTTCTGTTAAACTTTAAACTGAGTAATCTTATGGTATCCTGTAAGGGAATTAGTGCATGTCTATCTCTGGAAGGCAAGTTTACCTAGAAGTTCTCGTAATTCTAGTTTTCTTTGAAAGTTCTATAATACTGAAAACCAACTTAGCCCACAAACTTTTATAATATTTTAAAGTATTTTATTTCAAAATCAACTTTCAAAGTAGTTTTTATGTTATTTGATAAATGTTCTCATGTGGAGGCATAATTAGAAACATCCATTTTCCCTATATTTATTGACTTTCTTCTATATGCCAGGAGCTGGTTTAGGCCTTTGGGAGACTTCAGTGAATAAGACAGACAATGGTCACTGCCACTGTGGTTCTTACATTTAAAGATAATAAGCAGAATTCAGTAGATAAGTAGATTATATTGTCTTCTCATAAATGATGAGAACTATGGAAAAATAAGCAAATAGGGAATAGACCAAGGTGCCTGATATCAGTAGTTTTAAAGAACATGGTTTTCAAGTTTTGCTTCAAACAGGAGAAAAGAAATAAGACTAGCTGGGAGACGGAGTCAAGAAAATATTTCCTTAAGATGGCAAATATATGTACTTGTTGGACACATTTAGTCCAGAAAGAAAATGTGATGATTCATCAGAGAAAAGGGTGATTCGTCAATCTGTGTCCTTGGGTAGCAAGAGGAGATGGGATGCAGTATACAACTAGAGGGATTGGCTTGAGCAAGGAGCAAGATGTTTCATTTACGGCAATAGGTAAAAGGTATAGAATAATTTCTCCATAGATAAATGTCTATCAAAAGCATTCTTGACTGACTCAACATGTAATTGTTAAGTGCCACCTAAGCACAGGACATTGTATGGGACACTGGAGAAAAATGAGAATCAGACAAGCCCTGCCTTTGTCAATCTGCTTTCTAGTGCAAAGAATCCTTTCTTTTGAAGCAATTAAAATGATAGAAAAAGAGAAATAGGACCTTTCCATTTTGTATTTCCATCATAATGGTATAGTTTGGTGTTCTGGTTTCTTTTCCAACACAGCCATTAAACCTCTTCTCTTTGCTTACTGACCTAATGTCTTTCTACTTCCTGTAAATATTGTGGTCGCTGTCCATGGTATCAGGTGGGAGAAATTTTTAAAAGCTCGTTACATTTTTTTTTCTTTTTTTTTTTTTTTGGAGAATTTACCATCTATTAATCTCTTTACCCTTTTTTGTTTTATTCCATCAGCATGAATATAGTTTCAGTTTTAGCCAATATAAATCAAAATTTCTAAAGTGAACTAAAATTTGGCCCACTGAAATTGGGTCACTGTTGATGCCATTTCCTATGGATCCTGTTCCCAATTTAAGAAATTATTCCTACAGGAGACTGTTTCTTTTATTTCTCTGAAGGTTTCCTTTAATCTGTCCTATGCTGCTACCTATCTTTAATTGTCCTTTGCCTCCTAGTATTTATTAATTATGCCAACTGGAAAGAGTTTGATTTCCCTTTCCTTAGCATTCATTTAGAGACCAATTCTACATATCTTTTACTTTTCCCTATGAAGCAGCTCATTATCTAGTTTGGAGGCTCCTCTTGAAATGAGCCCCAGATTGGCTGTACCATTCAGGGAATGGGAAGTAGAGAATTAGACAAATCTTTCATCCAAGCCTGGGGAGATGATCTGAAATGGTTGTGAATATTTGAATAAATGAACTGCAGTTGTTTCTCAGCTTTGCATAAGTTTTGCTTGTTTCTGTTTGCTGTGAATCTGTCTCATAAGTCTTCCTGTAAGCTCATGGTTGATTTTGCCATTGGAGTAGCAATCTAAATGAAGGCAATGCATTAGCAGAATGTCTTATGGTGGTGGCTATGTGTTTAAGTGTGTTTTAAACAGTTTGTAATAGAGCTATATCTAGAATATGAGTAAACATGCTAAGTGTCCATTAAGTGATAGACACAGTGAAAAATTATAGTAGAGGTTCCCAATAACCATATGGAGGGCTTTTGAAAACACAGATTCCTGGTCCTACTCCAGACATCTGAATTAGGTCATACATTTGACTTGTGTCCCTAAAGAATTATCCTGTGATGTTTACAATTTAGATATAAGCCGGAGATTACAGAGAGACAGTAAAGATAATAGTTTCCTTAATTGCCTGTTTGAATAGGTACCCACACTTGATTATTTATGAGAATCTTCCAAAGTACTTTGAAAATTTTCAACTTTCCAAGCCCCTCCAGATGACAATAAAGCATTTTTATTATTAAGGCTTTCCTTAAGCAGAGATTTTGAATTTGTAAAGTGTTTAGTACACTATCTACTTGATTCCCATAGAGATCCATAATTATAATTGTACTTTACATATGAGAAAACTGAGTACATGTCATAAAATCTTCATTTTTGGAAGGAACTTGATTATTCTTTTGGCTATTCGTATTTATGGCTTCTAATTTCCTTAGGCAGAAATTCATAATATTGACTTGATTTTTCTCATCTGCATTGTTAAATGGTTTTCATACATTTGCATAAATTGTTCCTGTATACTCCGGGAACCATTATTACTTCAACATTTTAAGCTATAAAAAACTTTCTGAAAAACTTGATTGTATATTTGAAAAGTAGAAGTAAAAATGAAAAATAAGGAAGCATTATAAATTCCCAAAGAGCTTGTTTGGGGGAGGTTTGTATATTCCTTATGGTGATATTATTTTGCATTATGACACATAGCAGAACTTAGTTCAATAAAGTATTTATGAAACACCTGTTATTAGCACAATTGAGCATTTAGAAAGTATTGAGTGGAACAGTAATAGTGACATCTGGTATGTACTGTGTGCATGATATGAGCCACTTATATTCTGCTGAGACTTTATAGGGTTTCTCTCTCTCAGCATTCATGATAGCTCAAGCTAGTGAGTCCTGTTATCATCTTCATTTTATAGATGACCTCTAGGAAGACTAAGTAATTTTCCTAGGGCCACAAAGTTAGAAGTGGAAGAGCTCTTTATTTTTACTTTTATTTTTTGAGAGGGTCTCACTGTATAGCCCATGTTAGCCTTGGACTCGTGATTTTCCTGCCCCTACCTCCCAAGTGCTGGGATTGCAGGTATATGCCATCATGCCTGGTAAGAGCTCATGTTTTAAAGCCAGGTATTGTGATCCTAGCATCCACAGACTTCAGCACTATAAGATTCACATTGAATAAACCATGTGGAATCATGAGCTTTTGAGAAAAACAGTGAACAATTTTGGCATCTTTATTTATAGATGAGGATTCTGTCATGAGAACTCAAGGAATGGTGCCTTTAGCTAAGTTGTCTTCATTGATCAATAGTTGACTCTTCTTGGACAGCCTCATCCCTCATTATTGACATTGGTGTCTGCACAACCTGGGGAACATCACTGGGAGACAGCTGTGGCTGAACAGGAAGGGCCTTGAGGCAGATGGAGGATTTAAATAGCCCAGACCGCGGGTCAAACACTGGCTTGCCGTCTTGTAGATGCGTGATTTTGGACAAGCTCTCAGCCTTGGTGCCTCAGTTTCTCATTTGTAAAAGGATGCTGACCTCATGGAGTTACTGTGAAACAGCAGGATTGTGACACTTGAGATAATTTCTGGAACAAACTGATCCCTCCATGATTATTAGACTTTGTGACTATATTGCCATATTAAAGGTATCCTTTTAGGATACTTTTCAGTCATGGATATCCTCCCAAATTCATATGTTGAGTCCTAACCCCCAGTGCCTAGGAATGTTGTTATATTTGGAATGTTGTTATCTTTGAAGAGGTAATTAAGGCTAAGTGACATCATATGTCTGAGCACTAATCCAATATGACTGGTGTTCTTATAAGGTGAGGCAGAGACACCAGAAACATACACACACCAGCAAAAGTCCATGTGAAGACACAATGAGGAAGTGGCCACCTGCTAGCCAAGGAGGGAAGCCTCTGGGAAAACCAAACATAACAATACCTTAATCTTGGACTTCCAGCATCATATTTATGAGAAAATAAATTTCTATTCTTTAAGCTCTTGGTCTGTGATATTTTGTTATAGCAGTTCTAGCAAACTAGTGTAAACATTGTAAATGGCAGCTTCAGGAACACTCTAGATGTTACATTATGACTGAGGTGATGGCAGACAAAGCACTTCTTCCCTCTCATTAGTGCATTTCCATTCCTTGACATTGCAGTTGTTTTTCTGGGGCTTTTACAGCTTGTTCAATATGGTCATGAAAGAATGCTATAGGTAGACTTGACATCCATGCCCATAGAGAGGGACAAAGAATAAGCCATAGGAGGAGAGGTTATTGGTGTGGGCTCAGGCATACCTTCCCTTATATCAATATACTTACTGCTACACTCTAGTTATTAAGGCAAAGGTTGAAAAAAAGTATTTAATGCCCCAGTGCTCCTTACAAGTTGAGTTACACACACACACACACACACACACACACACACACACACACAGAGGGAGGAGGAGAGAGGGAGAGGGAGAGGGGGA